>QANX01008048.1:42807-95062 GCA_003254975.1 Ochetophila trinervis
TTCAGCATTATGTAATTTTGAAAATTGAAAATTCACCTATGTGCGAGGCACGTCCTCAGCAAACCCCTTACCCCCCCTCCTCTGCGATTAGGTCCCCCTCATGATTTTTTTTTCCTCAGCTTCTCTTCTCCCTTACCTCCCACTGCAATTCGTTGGCTCTCTTCCCCCTGCCTTTCCCAGGCCCGACGCGGCATTCCTGGCTCAATGACTGAGTAAAAACAACATCGCTGCCCTGGCGATCGAGCCTCCCCCTCTCCCTGCGCTGTACCCTAGCTCAGTTGTTGCCCTAGGCCGTCTTCCCTGTTGCATAGCGGATTCTAGGCAAATCAGGCCACATGACCACTGCCAACACATTGATTAGCGAAAGGTAGTTCGTTTGGTGATGCTTCATTCACGGTGGAAGCATGAGTTGATAGTAGTTGTTTTGTTCAAATGCATTTAACCAAAAAAGAAAAATTATCTTATAATATCCTTTATTGTTTTGTTCTTTTAATGTAGTTTTATGTAGTAGTTAATTGTTTTGTCACTTTTAAAGGAGAACTCCCGTGCATGAGTTGCCTTCTAAATTTTCCACAGATTTGTAATTTTCCTTTCGACTTCCTTAAAGGTGTTACTATAATGTTTGATGCTTGAAATTTATTTTGGGTTGTATTTTTTTTTTGGTTAGTTGGTATTTTAAAAAGTGTATGAATATACGTCCTTATTTCCTAATCCAATTGTAAAGTTTTGCATCTTGGTAAGGCAAGAATTTTATAGGACCCTATTTAAGAGAAATAAACAACAAGTTTTCATTGAACGTCGAATAGAAAAACCAAAATTTTTCATTGTATATTTAAGTACTATTCACATAAGAATGTCAAAGTAAGGAAATAAAATAAGATAAAAAGAAAGCCTCCAAAATATGGAGACATGTCAAAATTTACATAACTTGTAGCATATAAATAAAATACCTACAACTTTGAGTATGCTAATAGAAACATGGAATGGACACATTCTGCTTCCTCCAAAACTTCACAGCTTCTAACTTGGCCAACGATTTTGCTTACCAACTAAATTACCTACAGAAAGTTAAGAAACATCAAGAACTATTATCATATCCATTTATAGATTACAACATTTTTTCCTGGAGCAGGGTGATCTCCACGAAAGTTTTAGAGCCTCACAGGCAATCCATAGTTGTGGAATTTCCTTATTGTCCCATGTTTATGATATAACTTTGTTTTGCACTTTATCTTGGTGATGCTACTGAGTTTCTTCAAGATCCCCTGCATGGGCCATCCGTGGAGAACCAATTACCTAGAGAAAACCTTTCTGAATCTCTTATCCAAGAAGCATGCTTAAGGTGGTCCTGTGCTTGCGAAGAATACTGTGAAGTTGTACTTCCTAAGCACCTCTGTTATGTTCCAATACCTGACCAAGGTATTGCAACTAACACGCCTTCATAAAAGAAATGCTCACAGGATCGAACATATTTTGTTTGTTTAGAAGAAGAGACGGACAACCCATCGTAGTTCCAGACATAAACTGGAGAATCCTTTCCAATAGAAATTATATGTCTGCCACTTGAAGTAAATGAAGCTGACATTTGACTTCCTGACCTTGGTAGACCTATATTGTTAAAAAAAATAAATTGATTTAGAAGGAATGCCTTTGTACTATAAAATGTTTACATTCATTGTATGTGTGAAAATGAAAAATATTATTTTAAATTAAATGGTCATGATACTTATAAATAAATTAATGAACTCAGCATAGATTAGATAGCCATAAAAAGATGTGCAAGCATGTAAAATTCTCATTTCCAAATGTAATCAATTCTAATGTTACAACTGTAAAAGCTAATTGAAGCCATATTGTATCCCAAAAAACTTTGTGATCTACTCAAGGAACATAGATGCAATGTATGTGCTTGATGACTACTTAAGAATCGGGTGCATGGTACTCCCTAAAAGCAAATTAATTATGCTAAAGCATCCACATGGTTATTTCAAAAATTCAGGATAATGAGGCAAATATCCTCCCACTACATACATCAAGAAATGTCACCAAAGAAGAGATGTACGTCGTACGGTAGAAGGTAAGCTTCCAAAAGCCACAAAATCAACACAAAACATAAACAACAAAAACTTTTCTTAGACAAATTGTCAAAATGTGTAAAATTACTCATTTTTAGTGTAAAACCTATCTTAAATGACTTTCCCTCACAATATTCTCACTTCAATAATTTATGTAGAATTTAAAATTTGATATTATACCACATAGTTATGTTTAATTATTAACATCATAGTCACGTACAGAAAACAAGTAACAACATAATATATATATATATATATATATATTTGTTAAATAAGTAACAAAATAATATGTTAATGAAATGGTAAATTGATTCTTATCTTGATAAGAAATATCAATTCAGAGTAAAGTCTTTTGTGGATACAATGTTGAAACACATACATTTATGTATGAATTTTATACATAGGACATCCCAAATAACACCAAACATATACAATTTGATAACCTATGGTACATATTTCATCGGGAAAAAGAAAAATAAATAAACTTAGGTATATCATTCTAAATTTGACATTAAAACATGATGGATTGCACATAGAAAAAGAAAATTTTGAAACTAGATAATTTTACATTCTAAATACAGACATGATGCATTCAAATCTGAAACAAATTTCAGAAAATACAGACCTGGAACGCACATACAAACCATATCCCGTTTTGGGCTTGAATGGGCTCGTTTGTCGGGGATTGTCGACATAGCCGGGGGGGGCTCGTTCGTTGAGGACGGTTGACACAGGTGGAAGATGGAGGTGTGCAGGTGTAGCGGGGAAGACGACTTACGACAACAACTGAGCTAGGGCACAGTACGGGGAAAGGGGGGGGGGCGCTGTTTCTACTTGGCCAAGGAGCCGGGAATGCCGCGTTGAGGCTGGAGGAGGCAGGGGTAAGAGAGCTAACGAATTGCAGTGGGAGGCAGGGGAGAGGAGAAGCTGGGAAGAAAAAAATCAAGAGGAGGAGGGGCTAATCGCGGAGGGGGGGATTTGCTGACCACGTGCCTCGCATGTGGGTGGGTTTCAAAATTTCAAAATGCAACAATTTTGACTTCTCCGCGCGCGTTGACCCATCGGGGACGCTATAAACCCCAACTTCGGGGTTTATAGTGTAATTGTGTATATATATATATAATTACTTTTGGATGTAGAAAAACATTGGAGATTTAAAAAAAATGATGGAATAATTTTCTAGGGATATATATGCTGCTCATTAAATTTGAATATTTTTTTTTATTATATGATAACCTCTTTTCGATGTTTTTATTTTTTCTTTAAAAAAAAATTTAACAGAATAATTTTTTACAAGATATATTTGACTTTTCAAATTAAAATAATTTTTTATTATCTAGTAATTTTCTTTTTAGAATCCCTGTTTTCCTTTGAAGAAATATATATATATATATATATACACACACACACTCACCCACAGTTAAAAAAGAAATAGCCAAAAACCGAAAACCAAAAACAAAATTATTTGAAAACCCTGTAGGCCCCTCCGTGGCCTTATAATCTTCCACCTTACTCATCCTTTTCCCTTTCCCAGCCTCGCTTTTGCATTCTCCTTTCTCGTTTTTTTTATTTTTTCTCTCTTTTTTATTTTTTATTTTTTAAGTCAACCTTCTTTTATATCTTACATTTTCAGTTTTATTGTATTTTGTTTGGATCATATACTTAAATTTTCTAAATTAATATTTTTTATAAATTAAAATATTATTTTTTTAGAATTAAATGGATTATATCTGTCCCACATTGTTTAAAAATGAAAATGGATTGAAGTTGTACAAGTATAAATACTTGATTTGGAAGTTGAAATATGTAAGAATCTCATATCGGAAGCGCAAGAAGCATCTTGGAATCTCTTAGTAAAATAAAGCTTCACCAACCTTTTGAAATGATCTCTCAATCAATACATAACTGCAACATAAACTACTTAGTTTAATTATCGTTAGAATTTACTTTGAGTTAGAGGTGTCAAATCGGCTGTACCGTGCTGGCACAGCCCAATTAAATGTTAGCCTATTAGTGTTCGTGTCGTGTTCGTGCTAGTCTATTTATTTATTGTGTCGTGTTCATGCCGATCTATTTATTTATCGTGCCGTGCTCGTGCTAGCACGTTTGTGCTGACCCATTTAAATGGGACAAACATATTTATTTTTTATCTATTAAAATTAATACATTATATAAGTATATATACAACAATATCTTAAATATACTACAACTAATTTATTTTATCATTTATTTGATAATTAATATTTATAGAAAAGAGAAATAAAATCATCTTTATATAATTACAAAATTTTAAAATTTTAAAATATATATAAAAATATGATAATGAAAGTTTAAAATTTAAAATTTAAATAAATATTAATAAAATAAAATATTATATTGATTAATTTATAAAAAATTACAAAATAATAAAAATATAAATAAATTAATATAATTTATGTATTTATTAATTGTTTGTGCTAGGCGTGCTATGAGCTCGTGACGTGTCTAACCATCATGGACTTGTGCCGTGCTTGGCCCATAGTCCTTCAAAGCATGGATATGACGTGCTTCGTGCTTGATGAGGCACGATTTTTATCTTGCCGTACTTGTGTCATGCTTAATTTTAACGTGCCGTGCTCATGCTGCGCCTGTGCTACCCGACCCGTTTTACACCTTTAGTTTGAGTAGTCAAGTGTACTTAGTGTGTTCTTTAATTGAAATTTTATTTAAAAGTCATTTGATCTTAAAGGCATTTGTAACCTTCTAATTGTTATGTTCTCAATATTAATACAATCGTTTGAGTAGTTTGATTCAATTGACACATATCTTATTTTCTTTAAATTATTATAAGTTTGAAGTGGCACGCTTGCCCACTAGGAGATAATATATTAGTTGTGATTTATACCAACACTTTTAAAACCATAATTTTTTTCAACAAATTGTTTCTCTGAATTTTAATTTTATTGACTATAATATTTTAATTATAGATGGAGTGCTATAGCTTCTATGAAGCTTTTACAATTGAGTTTTTTTTTTTGGGTTATAGATCTATTTTTCTCATTCTTTTTAGACAAACCAACAAAACCATATTTCTTCACTATCTTTCTCTTTTTCTTTCTCACTTTTAACTTCTTCTTTTTTCCATTTTTATCATTTTTATATTAAAAAATTCATCCAAATTCTATCATTATTTTGTGGGGGGTGTCATTTGTTTTCTTGATGCTAATTTCACCGTTTCAGTTTTTAGGAAGGAAAAATCTATTGAAATTGAGAAAAAGGAAGATGAGCAAGTGAAAGAGAGAGGATGGAGAGATCATAGAGATTTTGAGAAAGAAAAATAAAAGAGAAAGACAGAAAGAAATACCAGGTGAAATGGAAACGTGAAATGAATACCCTGAATTTGAAGATAAGAGCAATTTGGGAACAAAATTGTATTGAATAGTCAAGATGACAAAATTATTAAGTTTGGCAACACGTGGTCTTATTTTTTTAACTTGCCTCAGTGGTGGGCATCCATACAAAAAACCTCGGATATTATTTGAAATCCAACGGCAAGAACGAGCCACGACTAGGACGCTGAGGAGCGCTATGTATAGATAGTTAGCACCACAATAACACACATGGTAGACACCACAAGAAGAAATAGGGAAAAAAAAATAAGAAAAAGAGAGAGAAAATGACAAATTTGACCCATGGCTGGTGTTCTTCAATGGAGAATGAACAAAAATTGACCATTCATTGTTGGGTTTTGTCATAGTTGAATTACCATTGATTTCAAAAATTTAAGCTCATATAAGATATATTATCATATTTTTTTATATTTTATCTTTAACACTTCTCTTAATATGTAGTTATGTTTGGATATTTACATGTATATTTATGGTCGACCTTTTTTGACTATTTTGGGTCTTTAATGACTTATGTCTGATAGATCACAATTTCTATATGTTTTATGTACCTTGATACTTAAAGTAAGCATGTTTTATTCATTTAAAATAGAGTAATATGTGTTTTTCTATATTTTAGGTGATTTTGACCCAAAAAAAAAAATTTGAAGAAAAAAGGCAAAACTGTAATTAAAAGCAAGCAGGCAGATTTGCCCAAGCTCTAAGCCAGGTGCCTGGCTGGTGATTTCTAGTTGGTCCGAGGCAGCAGACAGAGCAGCCCATGCACCATTCCAATTGTGGTCCCAGGCTCCTGGGCTGGCTCAATTTTGATCCGTTCAGGCGTGTTTTTGTGTACTTTTTAGCCCTAGGATTTAGTTTAAATAGCTTTGAGTTATCTTGTAATAGGGACGCTGTTTTTGGAGTAAAAACAACAAAAAAAATTAAGATTTCTATCAATTATGAGTAGCTAAATTTCTCTCTTGGGTATGAGTATTATTCTTTACTAAATTACAAAGTGTGAGACTTGGTTTACAAGTTTTAATTCAAGTTTAATTATTCAATGTGTGAACCTTCTAATTTATTTTATTATTATTCAATTCTCTTTTGATTATAATTTGGATCCTTTATAATTAATTATGGATTGGGTATTTGCTAATTAGAGTTCAATCATATTGAATGTTCTATGTTTAGTAGCACTTTGATTTTAACAATTGCAAGCTAAGTTTTTGTTAATTTTTTAGGAAAACACAAGGTAAATTAAAGTTTTACAACATTTGTAAGACTTGTTTATTGTTGGGTGATTATGTTCTTAATGCTTTTTTGAATTGATTTAGGTCACATTGATTCTAGGTATTTTAGAATTATGATTAATTTATGAACGTATCTGAACTAATTAATCGTTTGCAATTTAAAATAAATTTGGCCATGCTATTTTATTCAACCCATCACTGAATGATTATTGTGGATATATTTATGTCTGTGATCACATGTTCTTTAGTAATTGAAGATACTTTGACCCAAGGTTTTCTCTAATTGTTATTTCCAATATTTTTAATTTGTTTGCTTTATAATTGAACTTCCCAATACAAAATTCCCCCATTTATCTGTTAAATTTTTCTTTAATTGGAATAGAAAACTTGGATTATAAGTCTCTATAGAATCAACCTGAACTTGCCACTACTACGATAGTGTTTAAATTCAGTATTATAATTTTGGTATTTCCTACACACATCAAATTTTAGTGCCCTTGCTAGGGTTTGTGCTTCAAATTCTTTTTATTTCAATTTTTGTTTTAGTTTGTTTTAAGATTTTATTGTTTCAGGTGCATGACTAGACTAACAAACGAATGAGATCTGAGTTTTGATCCAGAGATCGAAAAGACCGCAAAACAACTAAGGAAAGAAATAAAGGATGCTAAGAGGAAGGTTGTAGAGAGTGCTACTACTTCATTTATCCTAATCTAACTCTGCATTTAAGTGCAGACAGTGATTCTCAATTTAAGGAGATGGCAGCCCCTGCTAACAACAATAGGCCCTTCACTTTGAAGGAGTTGGCTACTCCAGATTTGAATTCTCATCCATTATGCATTGAATTTCTTGAAGTTCAAGCTACATTTGTATTAAAATCTGGACTAATTCATTTACTCCCTTATTTTTATGGCAAAGCAGGTGAAGATCCGCACAAGCATCTAAAAAAGTTCAACGTGGTTTGTTCTGGGATGAAGCTGCATGGCGTGACTGAAGAACAAATCAAGATGAGAGCCTTTCCTTTCTCACTCAAAGATGCATCAAAGGATTGGTTATATTACCTTCTTTCAGGATCCATTAATTCTTGGAATGACATGAAGTGAATTTTCTTAGAAAAATATTTTCTGGCTTCTAGAGCTGCTAGCATCAGAAAAGAGATATGTGGCATTCACCAATTTGATGGTGAACTCTTATATGAATATTGGGAGCGATATAAAAAGTTATGTTCAATTTGCCCTTACCATCAAATCAACGAGCAACTCCTAATTTAATATTTTTATGAGGGAATGTTACACATGGAAATGAGTATGGTGGATGCAGCACGCGGAGGTGCTTTAGTTGATAAGACTCTGGCATAAGTCAAACATCTCATCTCTACTATGGTTGCAAATACTGAATAGTTTGGCTCCCGATCTACCCAACCATTCAAAAAAGTTAATGAGGTAAGTACTTCTAATATTGACTCAACATCAATAGTATGACAGTTGGCTGTAGGGCAAGCTCAAGTTGCTGTGGTCTGCAGAATTTGTTTAGTTGTGGGTCATCCTACAGATTCATGCCCAACTCTTCAAGAAGATGAGACTGTTCAACAAACAAATATGGTTGGTGGCTTCCCGGGACAAACACAACACAAATATGATCCATTCTTTAACACTTACAACCCTGGATGGAGGGATTATCCTAATTTGCGTTATGGTTACAACCAAGGACCAAATCGTTACCAACAGCCGTATCAACCAAGACCACTACCCGCAGAACCTTATAAATCAGGTATGTCCATGGAAGATATAGTGAAAGCTTTAGCCACTAACACTCAGCAATGGCAACAAGATGCAGCAAAGAGGTTTCAGAATTTGGAGAATCAAATGAGCCAAATAGCAATTGTTGTGGGAAAGCTTTAAACAAATCAGTCTGGACAATTGCCATCACAACCAATCAATCCACGGGAGGAAGCTAAAGCCATTACCTTAAAAAGTGGGAAAGAAGTGGACAACTCAAAGAAAGACAATTCGAAAATTAAAAAAGAAGCACCAAGTGGAAGTAGAAATTACAGTTGAAACATCACTGATGGTAAACTCTAAATATCTTAATATTTCTTCTAACAATTACATTGCTGCTCCCTTTCCAAGCATATTGAACAAAGGTAAAAAAGATGAGCAAGAAAAAGAGATCTTGGACACTTTTAAGAAGGTGGAAGTTAATATTCCACTAATTGATGCTATTAGACAAATTCTTCGTTATGCTAAGTTCCTAAAAGAGTTATGCACCAACAAAAGAAAGCTACAATGAGATGAAAAGATCAAGGTAGGTGAGAATGTATCAGCAATTTTGTAGAGAAAGCTGCCCCAAAAATGTACCTAGGTACGTTCACTATACATTGTATAATTGGGAATACTAAAGTTGAGCGTGCTTTGCTAGACTTAGGAGCTTCCATAAATGTAATGCCCCAATCCTTGTATGTAAGTTTACAATTGGGTCTCTTAAAAGAAACTCGAGTTATTATCTAACTAGCGGACATATCTAATGCCTACCTCGAGGGGGTAGTGTAAGATGTTTTGGTACAGGTGAATGAGATGGTTTTTTCAGCAGATTTCTATATCCTTAACATGGAGAATGACAAATCCCCAAATTCAGCATCAATTATAGGTCTTGCTTTGATAAGGGTTGACACATGACGATGTGCAATATAGGAGGCCACTGAAAAAAGAGATCATAGACACTGTGATGGCCTTGTAATCATTACTGTTAGCTCCTACCAGATATGTCATTTCTCAAATTCAATTCACTGCTCTTAACAACGAATTGCTTTTTTTGTGGTGCAGGCACCAACTTTGGAATTGAAACTTTTGCCGGACCATTTGAAATATGCATATTTGGGAGACATTGAGACCTTACCTATGATAATAACGAATGGATTGACCTCACTTCAAGAAGAAAAGTTGCTCCGAATGCTTAGAGAATACAATACTACAATTGGGTGGACCATAGCAGACATCAAAGGAATCATCCCTTCATTATGTATGCACCAGATCTTATTAGAAGATGAAGCTAAACCCAGTCGTGAAGCTCAAAAGAGGCTCAACGCATCCATGATGGAAGTACTGAAGAAAGATATCCCGAAGCTGCTTTCAGTAGAAATTATTTACCCTATCTTAGATAGCAAGTGGGTGAGCCTAGTCAAAGTGGTACCAAAAAAGACTAGCATCACAGTGGATGTGTGCATTGAATACAGAAAAATGAATATGGCCACGGGAAAAGATCATTCCCTATTTCTTTCATCGATAAAATGTTGGAACGTTTAGCAGGTAAAACTCATTATTTTTTTCATGATGGTTATTCAGGTTACAATCCAATTGTGATTCGGAGGACCAAGAGAAAACAAAATTCACATGTCCCTTTGGTACATTTGCTTACCAGAGGATGCCTTTTGGACTTTGCAATGCCCCAGCAACCTTTCAGAGATGCATGATGAGTATTTTCTCTGAACATATTGAAAATTGCATTGAAGGTTTCATGGATGACTTTACTGTTTATGGTGATTCATTTTGCATGCTTAGCTAACTTACACGTGTCCTGAAACATTGCATTGAAACTAATTTGGTATTAAATTTTGAAAAATGTCATTTTATGGTTGACAATGGTATTGTTCTTGGGCATGTTATTTCGAGTACTGGAGTAGAAGTATATAAAGCTAAAATGGAAATAATTATGAGTTTACCTTATCCCAAAAGTGTGCAGGAAGTGCGTTCTTTTCTTAGTCATGCAGGTTTTTACCATAGGTTTATCAAAGACTTCTCAAAGATAGCCTTGCCATTGTCTAAGCTTTTACAGAAGGATATGGTGTTCCATTTTGACCACCAATGCAATGAGGCATTTGAGAAGCTTCAAGCTGCACTCACCGCAACTCCAATTATTCAATCATTGAATTGAGATCTCCCGTTTGAAATTATGTATGATGCGAGTAACTTTGCAGTTGGAGTTGTTCTCGGACAAAGGAATGGAAATCACACTTATGTGATTTACTATGCCTTGCGGACATTAAACGACGCTCAATGCAATTATACTACCACTGAAAAGGAGCTTATAGCTGTAGTTTTAGCTTTAGATAAGTTTTGATCTTATTTACTTGGTACTACGGTAATTTTTTTCTTTGATCATGCAGCTTTGAAATACCTATTATCCAAGAAAGAAGCAAAGCCAAGAATCATCCACTGGATCATTTTATTGCAAGAATTTGATTTGGCAATCAAAGATAAAAAGGAGTGGAAAATCTTATAGCTGATCACCTCAGCAGATTGGTGCATGAAGAAGAGCCTTTACCTTTGCGAGAATTTTTTCCCGATGAGCATCTTTATGCTTCGCAAGGTATGATCCATGGTATGCTGACTTAGTTAATTATTTGGTTATTGGAATTGTGCCTAAAGGTTTAATACAACAAAGAGGGATAAATTAAAGAGTGAGGCTAAATATTATATGTGGGATGATCTGTATTTATGGAAAAATTGCTCCGATCAAATTATTAGACGTTGCATACCTGACTCTGAAATTCAATATGTTCTTACATTTTGTCATCAGTATGCATGCGGTGGTCATTTTAATCTTAAACGTACTGATAGGCATAAAATGTTAATGTTTTATGCCACTTTTTATATTGAATTTTAGCTAGTTTAGAATTAATTGTTAATGAAAAGTACTTAATAACTGTATTTTTCTATTTTTCAGTAAAAGAAAGACAAAAGCTGGAATTACTGTATTTCTGTGCAATCTTTATTGAGAAAATTATAACTGTAGTTACGCTTTGAAGTTTTGTACAATTCTAGTTGAAAATGATTCCTGATTCACTAGGCTTCAATGCTATAAAGTTACATTGCAATTGATTTGGCCAATTAGTACTAGTTTGATTTACAAGATCAATATTTCTAACAGTTGCAGCAAATTTACACTATCTCTGGAAAATTGGAATTTTAGTGTCTTTCTAATGTCTAAGGTGTGAAAACAAGATATTCCTAGAAATATAAGACATAGACCTGACTTTTGAAACTAGAATAAGTAAATTCGGAGTTCATTTGTTCATCCAAAGTGTCCTTGGAATATGGTGAAGGACACTGGTGATATAAAATAAAACTATCTTTGCTTACTAGGATGACATTTATGATTGGACTGCCATGTCATCACACTCCAGTCATGTGTACGAATTTTGCCACATCATATGCCACATGGGAGGTCAGATTATTCTAATTATATTAATTGGAATAATATTTAGAATAAAAGGAATTAGAGTTAGAGATAAATTTGATTCCTAAGGAGATATGGAATGTTTCCTAAATCTTTGTGTGAACATGTGACACAAAATAATCTTTTGTCATTGAGGTGGCCGGCCATAGAGGGGAAGTATGGGAGTTTGAGATCATGTAAATATGTTATCTCCTATATTTTTTAGGTTTTAGAGGGACTCTAGGGTTAAACCTCTCTTATAAATACCATGCAACATTGACACATTCACTACCACCAACACCTCATAGCCTTCATGGCTACACCATCACAATCACCACCACCCGCATATCACAAGCTCTCAAGGTTGTGGTAATTCCATTCCCAAGGCAACATTAGTGTTTTCTAGGTTTTTATTCAGTTTTTAAGGGTTCTCACGTAGAGAAATTGTGCTACACAAAGCTAAGATCAAGGAGGAGAGATTTGACCAGCACCTTGGAGGAATCAACCTTGGGATTTTGGATCATAGTTTGGAGAAGCCAAGAGGAGAAGATTGAGGATTAAAATCAACAGCCATCAATTTTGGATTTGATTTTTTACTCTTATTCTTTTTGTTATTTAATCTATGTTGTCTCTTAATTATTTGATGTATAATATAGAGGTGATGTGTAACTAAATTTTCTATGAGGATTATGATGTAGCCATATTATGACTATTTAGTGTTTAATGCATATTTGAGTTTGATTTATGCTTAAGGTTAATATTTCATTGTAGTTCTTAATGCTTCCATGAAAATGTAGATAGATAAAATATTTATATTGGCTTAGAAATAAGGAATATAGATATGGATGGGCAATGAAATACATGATCATAGAAATATTGCATGCCTTAGTGATAACTTTAACAAGATCTTATTGGGTTATGTCTTAGGGCTTAAATTTTGGTATTTAGATTATAGATAATTAAATACCTTGTGCTTGCTAGATTAGAATGCATTGAGAAATCAACTTCTAGTCACTTGTGGTTAAATGTGAGTTAACCTATGAATCTATAATGCATTAAGGCTAAATAAGAGTAATAGTACTTGTGCCTCTTCTCGAGCTAAATCCTGGCCCACGCCTTCTTCTTCCTTTCGGGGCTTCTTACAGCGAGCAGGTGTTTCGGTTCCCCCTCTTAGTGATTCTGAAGCATTGCGTTTCATTTCTAAGGCTAATTCTTAGTGGTGTGAAGCATAGAGATTTAATTCCTTGGTCATGGAAAAATCAGTTTTAGCCAAAATTGATTATATGTTCCATTTGACTGATGCCTTTGACTTGATCGGGTGGCGCGGTGTGCTTCAACTGTCCGAGGCTTACTATCCGCAGTTGGTATTGAAGTTTTACGCCAATATAGAAGGCAAAGACAACCTTGTAGCTCAAACCATTACTTCTTATGTCAAGGGTCGCCGTATCCATCTGACTCGGCCACTTCTTGTCTCTATTTCGGAAGTGAGTGATGAGGGACCAAATTTTCTAATGGTTAAGGATCGTGCTCCATTTGATCCTCACTTCAGGTTTCATGATGCTACATATCTTTTGGCATGCTGGCCAATTCTACTCTTGCCTGAGGACCTTAGCAAGTTACAAGCTTCGGTTTATAACACTACCACTTTGCCAATTCATCAGTGGGAGTTAGTCTATTTATATAGTGCTAATATTCTTCCACAGACGAGCAGTTTGAATGAGGTCAGATTTATTGACATTTATTTCTTAGACAAGATGCTTCATGGGTTACAAGGTCTTCCCGGTCTACCTCTTGCTTCCATCATTCTCACTCAGATACGGCAAACTGTTTGACTTCACCGCCCAGATAAGTCTTTGCCTTATCCATTTTAGTTGACTAAAGTCTTTGAATATTTTGAAGTGGATCTTTCTGGTGAGGATGTGGGCATGACTTGGACTGCCGATGTGCTTACTGAGGCTACTTTGAGACGTCACCAGTTTGTTAAGGTGCGGGGAGTATGGACAAAACCAGGCACTTCTTCTAATGCCAATACTGTGGATTTTATTGAGATACCTGAATATGCTGCGGGTCCGGCCACTTCTTGATTTTTGACTACTTTTTCCTATCCTAAGTCTAATTGAGCATTTGAGATGTGTAATGGTGAGTTTTGAAAGTTGTTTGAAAAAAAGAGATTGTTGTAATTAAGTGTGGAGGTGACCATGTTTTGGATGGTTGGCCTGAGTAAGTGGTTGAAGAAGAATCTTCTTAATTCTCATGTTTTGATGTGTTTGTTTGAAAAACAAAAAAAAAAAAATCAAAGGGAAAAAAATTGATTTTGTATCAAAGCATGAGATTTGGGCTAAATGTGATAAGTTTAGAGAAGAAAGAAAATAATTTGGAATTGTAAGTGGGTACTTGCAAGATCATATTTTGAATGCTCATTTGGATTTGAGATGACAATCCTTTGCTTTCTTATGTTTTTCTTTCTCTATCATGCCTTTACCTAAGCCACAATATAACCTTTTGAAAGACCTTCAGATTTTTTGCTTAAGTGTTTGCTGGGTGGTGGAGATTAGATTGATAAGCAAGCTTATGGTTGAACAAGCTCTTTCATTGAATTTGAGAGAATGATTTCAACCATTTCAACACTTGAGTGATTAGAAAGGAATTCGTGAATTGATTGTCAAATTTAGTTTAAATTGAGCTTGATTGTGGTGATCGTTAGTAAGGCTAAAGATTGTTGGATTAATGTAGTTTTGATATGCTAATTGTTGAGTTGAGTATGTCGCTGTTTATAGTATTAGAGTGCTTAATTGATTTGAAAAATGGTTTTGATTTTACGTTTTGCCCAAGACGTGCAAAGTTTAAGTGTAGGGGTATTTGATAGATCACAATTTATATATGTTTTTTTATATACATTGATACTTAAATTAAGCATGTTTTATTCATTTAAAATTGATTAATATGTGTTTTTCTATATTTTAGGTGATTTTGACCTTAAGAAAGAGAATTTGAAGAAACAATAATTAAAAGCAAGCAGACATATTTGCCCATACTCTAAGCCAGGCGCCTGACTAGTGATTTCCAGCAGGTCCGAGGCAGCAGACATAGTAGCCCAAGCGCCATTTCATGCGTGGTCCCAGGCTCCTGGGCTAGCACGATTTTGGTCTGTTCAGGTGCATTTTTGTGTACTTTTTAGTCCTAGATTTTTAGTTTAAATAGCTTTAAGTTATCTTGTAATAGAGTAGCCGTTTTTGGAGTAAAACCAACAAAAGAATTAAGATTTCTATCAATTATGAGTAACTAAATTTTTCTCTTGGGTAGAAGTATTATTCTTTACTAAATTATAAGGTATGAGACTTGGTTTACAAGTTTTAATTCAAGTTTAATTATTCAATTTGTGTTCTTCCAATTTATTTTTTTATTATTCAATTCTCTTTTGATTATAATTTGGATCCGTTATAATTATTTGTGGATTGAGTATTAGCTAATTATAGTTCAATCGTATTGAATGTTCCATGTTTAATAGCACTTTGATTTTGAAAATTGTAAACTAAGTTTTTGTTAATTTCTTAGGAGAACACAAGGTAGATTAAAGTTTTACAACGTTTATAGGACTTGTTTATTGTTGGGTGATTCTGTTCTTAATGCTTTTATGAATTGATTTAGGTCACATTGATTCTAGGTATTTTAGAATTAATATTAGCTTATGAACGAATCTGAACTAATTAATCGTTTGCAATTTAAAATAAAAATTGCCCATGCTATTTTATTCAACCCATCACTGAACGATTATTGTGGATATATATATGTTTGTGATCATTTATTCTTTAGTAATTAAAAATACTCTGACCTAAATTTTCTCTAATTGTTATTTCTAATATTTTTAATTTGTTTACTTTAATAATTGAACTTCCCAATACAAAATTCTCCCATTTATCTTTTTAATTTTACTTTAATTGGAATAAAAAAACTTTGATTATTAATCTATGTGGAATCGATCTGAATTTGTCACTACTACGGTAGTGTTTAAATTCAGTTTTATAATTTTAGTATTTCCGATATACATCAATATCTATAGACTCGGTTGTCTCTAGCCAATATATTTTTATATTTGGGTAACTTTGATATCAAATTACATTATCACTGTTTCAAAAATTTTAAATTGATAAAAAATGAATCTATTATATTTTTTATATTTTAGCCATAATCAGAACATTCACCACCAAGTTATCTCTCGGACTCACTGGTAACTAACTATTTTACTTTCACATTTTCCCATTTCACCATTTTTCTTTTTTCTTTACTCTTTTTTCCGCTATGCTAATTCCTAATTTTCAACCCCCATTTTTTTCCCAATTAATTATCTCAGAGGAAGATGCAAAGAATTCACGTTTCGTTTAGAGGCACGAAAGGTAAATCATCAATTTATCATCAGTAACTAATTTCAGTTTCCAGTAGATATATTATGTTTTGGTTGAATTAGGATGAGTTTAC
Organism: Ochetophila trinervis; assembly: GCA_003254975.1. Lineage (NCBI taxonomy): Eukaryota > Viridiplantae > Streptophyta > Magnoliopsida > Rosales > Rhamnaceae > Ochetophila > Ochetophila trinervis. The sequence goes on from QANX01008048.1 coordinate 59,185, forward strand.
TGTGTGATGATCTAGATCTATACAAGTTTATGTGTTTGAGAAATGGAGGTTATTTTTTTGGAATATGTTAATGTTAATATGCAAGTGGGTAATGTTTCTTACTAAATTGCTCTGCTCTAGGAAACCTAGACTCAAGTCACCCAACATATATTGTGTTTTGGTCGAATTAGGATGAGTTTACTGTGTGATGATCTAGATCTATACAAGTTTATGTGTTTGAGAATTAGAGTGTCAAATTTTGTATTGTTAATGTGTTATTTATTGAGGAGTTCGTGCCATATGTCAATGGCCCTTAAAACCCATTGTTTTTATTATTATTATTAATTTTTTTTTTCTTTTTTATTTATTATAATATTGTTAACATCTTCAGATTTCCCCTATAATACAAACAAGATCAATTTGAGACTAGATCCTTAGTTGGGGTGACTTGAAATTGAAGCAAGGTGGCAAGTTCTTGTCAGTGTGCCAAACTGATAAACTACTTTGGTTGGATGTCTCAATGAATTTTTTACTATCTGGCGCGTCAAACTGTTGATGTTAAAAGTTGCATCAACTGTCAAAGTGATGCACCCTTCTTCACCATTGAGAAACCTGCTCTTGCAAAATTAAACATAACGATAGAAGGCCTTTGGGGTGCTGTCCATAGGACCTCCGACTCAAGCCAGAGGATGCTCTATTTGAAGCTATATTTCTCTGTACTAAGAGAGTCATATATATTTTTTTTGATAATTTATTAAGAGTCATATATGAAATAAAGTGAACATTATGTTTTTATAGAACCATGATTTGGAGATATAGTTTATAGTTGTTAAGATGTTGTGGAGTAGTGGAGAAATAGTGAAATCCTAGATTTTAGGGAATACTGATAGTGAATCTCATATTTTAAGGAGAATGGTTAAAGCAGTTATTTTCCTATTATGATACGTAGAATCTCATATTTTATGAAGTCTATTTGTTACTAATTATTCAAAACCAATACGATTGAGAATTCAATTTAATAATAATACAATCTCACATAAAAATTAACGGTACCAAATTATAATTATGAGAAATTGAAAATATAAACTATCAACAAAGAAGAATATAAACTGAATAATTAAATTGGATTGAAATAAAAACAAGTCTCATAATTGCATAATTAGTTTATAATTATCTCTACTCAAAAAGAGAAGTTTAGAGGCACATACTTGAGAGAAAAATCCAATTTTAATGCTAAAATTCGTCTAAAATTCAGCTTCCCTCTTTATAACAATGAGAAGACTTATTTATATTAAAACCTAGGGCTAAAACTGATAAAAACATGCACAAACGACTTGGATTTGCGCCTGTCCAGGCACTTGGTACCACGCCTGCTTGAATTCTCATACCAGGCAGCTGGCCAAGCGCCAGGTATAGGGCCTGATGCTTATTGCCAAATTCCATTTATTTATGGTTTTGCCACTCTTTCTTCTTGGTATAGGGCCCGATGCTTATTGCCAAATTCTATTTATTTATGGTTTTGTCACTCTTTCTTCACTTTTCATCTCTTTAAGCTCAAATCCACTTAAAATATAGAAAAATACAAATTAATTTATTTTAAGTGAATAAAACATGCTCAAATCAAGTATTGAAATACATAAAATATATATACATTGTATCCCATCAATCATCTACAAGTTGCTTTTCTAAAGCTGAATTATCTGCTATTGTTGCAAAGAAATTTTCATTGATGGAGAAGTAACTTGCTACTTTGACACTTGTATGGACATGATTGTATAAATGGAATAGGTTGTGCCAACAAATCGACACTTCCAAATTGTGAAAGATCAATATGTGCTCAAGTACCCATGCTTGAAGTAGTTGCACATAAGTCACTGACATAAAATCTATATGCAAGATCTACTTAGCTTTATAGCTGCATAATTTTGTAGGTTGCCTTTTTGGATTGTAATTTAGTAGGAATTCATCCTTAGTCATCCATATTCTGCTCTCTGCCTTGACATTGGAAGAGTTTGATGCCTCAACACCTGTTGACCAGGTTGCAGTCTTCTCCATGTCTGTTTGGTGTAGCTGTATGACTTATCTGGGTGATTTTTAGCAGTGCAGTGTGCTAGAGATTTCTATTTGTTTCTGGTTTGACATAGATATGCTAGAATGGAAGCCCCCATTCAATATTTAGCATCCTTTTCAAATAATGATTTTATTGTAAACAATGTCAAATACAATTTGAAAAAAAAAAAACCAAAACTTATGATGCGAAACCTCATATGCATATTATATATAAATAAGATTTTTATACATGCATAATGATACTAGTCATCCAAACCTCCAAAGTGCAGGACATATTTGTGTAAATGTATAAGCATTCAATATTTGTAGCATCATCATATATATGCGCATATGTGTGAGTGTATATATATATATATATATATATATATATATATATTAATGAAGCAAAGATGAACTTAGCTTTTGCACGTGAGCTTTTGACAATTAAATTAACGCCCACAATTTGTTTCCATGGGTATGGCTGCTTTGACTTATTGATACTATATATTCAGAATTATAAGGCAAAAATCTATTATTGTCGAATAAAAATTTAGTTGACCTGTGTCTTTTCATGACCTCTTCTACGGCCATATCTGTAGATATTAAAACTCATCACGACAACAAGCAACAATGCTTTAAGATGCAAGAATAATTTAATCAATTTGAATCAATTAAATTGTCTTACAATATATGTGATAAATATAATATTATATAATTTATAATAATATTATAATAATTAACTAAAACATGCAAAACATAACCAACTTAGCTTTTTCAATGGGAGTCTCAATAGCTTTTATCCCTTGGGCACGTGTTGCTGCACCCAGTTTGTAGATGTTCAAAGTTTTCACATTTTTCTCTTGCAACACCCAGTGTAGGTGTATTCTGTTGTTGGTGAGACCTGCTAGTGATTGCAAGAAATGTCAGCATCAGGTTTCCCTCAATGCTATCCAGATTTGGTCAACCCTTCGAGTTTTTTTTACCACTTGTATATTTTGTGAAGTCCAGTTGCAATAAGTCAAGAATTTCCTCCACATTTATTGCCACATCTTAGCCAACTTCTAGCCACCCCTTCAGCTACTCTACATCCATCCTTTTACTGTGATAATGAGGTAGAGAAGCTTTGAATCTTTTTTGTCTTCATTTGGTCTTTCTTCTTTATTAATACCAAGCCTTGGGTGAGTGCAAAATGTGTGGTGAATCAAGTGGGTATGTGTGGCATCTTGTAAGCAATGGGTACATAATCCACAGAGAGATTGTAGAGAGAAAGTTGAAGCTCCACAGTGAGAGCTTGAGTGTAGAGAGACTCCACAGTGAGAGTCCAAGAGAGAAAGATTTTTTATTTTATTTGTATTGTAAATTCCAAGAGTGAAATATAATACATTGAGTTTTTCTTCTCAATTGATAAACTTAATTATTGCATTATTTTAGACTATCTTTTGAGCTTATTATTTGTTATTTTGTGCTTATTTCAATAAGAAATATATTGATTTATATTATTTTTCCTTTTTTTAGGTAAAAAGAAGAATTTTTGCAAAACCAATACAAAAGAGGTGCATTTTGGTCATTTTACATAATTGAGGGGCAAATGTATAATTTTTATTTTTTTAATGTTCAAAAATTGGTTGTTAGAATGTGAAAGATGAGTGAAAAATAAGTTAGAGGGTAAAATTTTGTGTTTTTAAATTTTTAAGTCGAAATTTTCCATATTTAGAACTTTCCATATATAGATTTTCGAAGGCCATCAAAAATGAAGATTTAAGCAATTATGAGGGTAAAAATGTATTCTGCATATCAAAATTTGTCAAGCCAAGTCATTTCATACCATGTCATCAAATGTCACATCATCAAAACTCCAAATAAAAAAAGTGGTGCGCCACGTCATCAATGCATGTATATATGTTATTGGCTAAAGTCAAGCTAAATTTTGAAAGAAGTGAGAAGAAATAATTTTCATGCACCGTGCATATAAGAATTCGGCTAGAGCATGAATGTGGACTCAAAGGGGACCACATACATTTCGTTTGATCATTAAGTAAATCCATTGATGTATAAAAGTTTCCAAATTTGGTCACCTTTGCATCAATGGTAAATTGAAGACAAAATTGTCCTAATCCTTCTCTAATTTTGGCCAAGACAATGAAGAATACCTAAAGGAAATTCCAAGCTTACCCTTTTACCTAGTCTCTCTCCTATGTCTACCTTTCATATTTAATTAATCTCCAAATCTCTTGTTTATAACCTATGGCCAGCCACCTATGAGACATGCTACATTCTTTGGTTTTTCTCAAAGTTTTGGAGACAACACTCTCTTCTTTTCTCTTCCTCTCTTTGTTGTACACCCCTTCTCTTACTTTAACTTTGATTTTTGTATATTTTCTTCTCCGCAACTCATAAAATACCATAGCAACCATCAACCTTAGCCTCCATCACCATTGCTACACCCCATAGGAGAAAGAATTTCCCTTGTGTTTTTTATTTCCATCTTTATCCATTTAGCCTCCATTAATCCCCTAAACAAAACTCTAGCCATCTTTCCATCAAATTTTATCCTCATCAACCATTAGACAAGTCTTCAACACTCTAAGCACAATGAGAATTTTCTTTAGTTTTTGTTTTGTTTTTATTTTGTTTATTTTAGATTTAATGTATTTTGGGACATTGATTTTTATGTAAGAGTTTGATTTTTAATATAAAAATAGTTTCTCTTGCCTTCACATTAAATCTACTTATGCTATTTTTCTTTCTCATGAGATCTATCATAAGCCACCATTGATTCATATGTTTGCAAATTTTTTAGTGTTGTTAAACACAAAATCTTCTCTTTTTAATTTCATGAAATTTAATTCCTTGTAATTTACTTTTCTTGTCATTTAAATTCTTTGCGATTTTAATTCTTTTGTCTTTTATTTTATTACAATTTTAATTTTATCCGCTTTACTTTTAAGCAATTTAATTTACTGCACTTTGTTTTTATTCCTTTTTAATTTTTCAGCACTTTATTTTTATTGTAATTGTTCATTTTAATTCACAAAATCAATTGGCCGCTTAAATATCAACCAACACTAAGTTTACTAGTAATTAGAAAATAATCTCTGTGGTTTCGACATCCCGATATTTCTTACACAATATCCACTTTATTACTTGTTGCGATTTGTATACTTGCGAAAATAATTATGAACACAATCACTCACATTCATGAATTCTTTTTAATTTGTGGTGGTTAGAAAATAATCTCTGTGGTTTCGACATCCTGATATTTCTTACACAATATCCACTTTATTACTTGTTGCGATTTGTATACTTGCGAAAATAATTATGAACACAATCACTCACATTCATGAATTCTTTTTAATTTGTGGTGGTTCACGGCAAGTGGTATCAGAGCTTAAGGGTGAGTTTGAAATTTTAATATTGAACAAAAAAGAGCCTCTGTTATTCAAAGTTGATTTGGCAAACTTGCTTAAAACTAGTTTATGAATATACCAGTTCAAAGTTCTTGTTGAGAGGAAGCCGAAACTTTCAACTGGAGTCAGAGAAACTCCTCCACATGCCATCACATGCTGCCGAAATCCACTGCAACTCTTCAAAAGTGTTGATGCACTGTCTCAAGATTGAAGATGGAATCACTAGGTGGGAACAAATATTTTTTGACATTTATTGATAATGTTTCTTGGAAGTTGTGGGTATACTTGTTAAGGAAGAAAGACCAAGTACTAGAGTTTTTCAAACAAGTCCACACCATGGTTGAGTGTGAAATAGGCCACCACTTAGATAATAGAGGCGGGTACATTTCCAGAGAATTTAATGCCTACAGCAGTAGACATGGCATCAAACAAGAGAAGATGGTTCCACACATTTCGTAGCACAACAGAATGGCAGAGAGAATGAATTGTAGAATTATGAAAAGAGTAAAAAGCATGATCAATATGACTAAGCTACCAAAGCCATTATGGGGAGAAGTTCATGTCTTATGTTATTTGATAAACATATCACCATCAATAGCTTTAAATTTTGAAATTCAGGAGAAAGTGTGGTCTGGTAAAAATCCTTCCTACTCAAATTTTAAGAGTATTTAGTTGTTTAAACTTTGTGCATGTATCCAAAAAGCTCAGGCAGAAGCTCAATGCAAAGACTACTCCATGCATTTTTATAGGCTATGGAGATGAAGAATTTGGATACAGACTGTGGGTTCCAAAAACAAAGAAGGTTATTAGAAGTAGAGATGTTGTATTCCATGAAAGCTAGACATTGGAAAGTGCACAATGTCTTCTATTTCTAATTCTAGTGCCCAATAAATTATTTATGATCCAGTACCTGCACAGGTTGCCATAGATTATAACGAGGTGCACGAGGAAATTCTAGAAGCAAAACAAGAGAAAGAAGATGATTTGAGCATGGGGAGACTCAACTCTCTCCAATAGAAGCTGCATGGCCATCGCATCGATCAGATGATGGGACACCTCCTGAGACAAGCAGTTAATAGGTTTGAGGATCTAAATGAGTCCAAATCCCGTTAAAGAGATATCCAAAGTCTAAGAAAAAGAAAAACGGCTGCAAGCAATGCAATTGGAGATGAAATCTTTGCAGATTAATCATACTTATGATTTGGTTAAGCTTCCAACGAGTAAGAAGACACTAAAAAACAAAATGGGTGTTCAAGCTCATAAAAAATTGGTGGTCAAAGGTTTTCTTCAAAAGAAAGAATTGAATTTGATGAGATTTTCTCACCGGTGGTGAAGATGACTTCAATACGGGTTATTCTCAGTTTAGCAGCTAGTATAACCTAGAGATTGAGCATATTGATGTGAAGACAACATTTTTTCTTAGTGACCCACATTAAGAAATCTATATGGAACACCCAGAAGGTTTTAAGGTTTCAGAGAAAGAGAACCTCGTTTGCAAATTGAAGAAGAGCTTGTATGGCCTTAAACAAGTTCCAAGGAAATGGTATAAGAAGTTTGACTATTTTATGGTGAGTCAAGGCTACAAGAGAACTACTGCAAACGAGTGTGATTATTTACAGAGATTTTCAGAAAAGAGCTTCATTGCACTTCTACTATATGTTGATGACATGTTGATCGTTGGACAAGATGCAATGAAGATTAGTCAACTGAAGAAAGAAGACTCCAAGTCATTTGATATGAAGGACTTGGGACCTTCTCAACAGATCTTATAATGCATATAGTCTGAGACAGCAAGAGCCAACGGTTAATGCTTTCTCAGGAGAAGTATGTTGAACGAGTAATAAAAAGATTCAACATGGATACTGCCAAACCAGTTATCATCCTACTAGCAAATCATATCAAGTTGAGTAAAAGATCGTACCCCTCATCCAAGAAAGAGATAGATGAAATGACATCAAAACCTTACTCTTCAATGGTGGAAAGCTATGTCTGCTACGATATGTACCATGTTAGATAGATGAAGTGGCGTTTGAGCTTCATAGACACGTATTCAAGATGTCTCTGTTGGTTATGAAGGAGTCACGAGTTCAAGGTCTCATATATTTTATACTGAGAGACTTCATTCGAAGCCTCAGACGTATAAGCCTCGGACATGTTGGCATCAGTCATTTACATATTTCAACTTCGGACTTTGCTCAGCCTCTTTTGTCTCATACATATGTCTCGGATGTTGTTGTCTCAACGTTTCTTGGCTTCTCCCGTTGCCTATGATACCTTATTCGTTTCTTTATGGCTCAGACTTTCAAGCCACTTTGTATGCTCAGAACTTCAGCATAGTTACGATGTTTGAAACCTTAATCACTCCATCGGTAGGTTAATGTCTTCACTCCTTTGGAATGTTTTTGTCTTCACAAATTCGAAAGATTTTTGTCTTTAGTCCCTCAGAAGGCTTTTAATACCTACACCACACTTTCATAGACAATTGAAGCTCACCCTCAGAAAATATCTGAGACTAGCCTTTAGATACGAAATAGTATCCATAATTAGCCCCCCACTCGGTGAAGTGACGCGTCAGTTCATGGAGTAGATCACTTTGAATCCTCAGCCAATTTGAAGATCTCATCCTTAAATTAATCCTAACGCCTTAGGCTTTCATCAAAGAGGGTTTCCATTTTGAAGAAGAAATAATTTCAACTGGTTTCAAAGATTTCATTAAATTATGTACCTTAAAGTGCTCTGGACCAAATCTTGAAGGTATGACTCACTTTTTGCCGAATCTTCCTTCGGAATTCATCGAAGTACTAGTGCTTCTTTTTCTTTTTAGATCGCTGACTCAACCAAGAACTTGCCTTCTTAACTTCCAAGGAACAAACTTCGGTGTTACTGCTTGGAAAGTTGCCTCTGAGCACTCAGCCTAAAGAAACTCTTGTCTGAGGAACAATTGGTCACTGCCCGACTCAGGCCAAACCGAGAGGACATACCTACAGGTATTCCCTTACCCCCCCTGCCCCCCCCCCCCTCCCCCCGGGCTGAACCAAGCAAGGTGTTAAGACTTGGTTGGCTCAAGTGTTGTACTTATATTCTTGGGGTCCAATTCCTAACGCTTTGTTTTATGTCTGGCCTGATCTCTCATCTGAACTCTCAGACTCTGAAGACGACGCCTCCTCTAGAGGTGAAGTTATTAAGCTTGGTGAGAACGATCCCCATTGAATCCGAGAGTCTCCTCCAATCTTTACATGTACTCTAATGCCTTAACGGAAGGGGAAATCTTGGGGCCTCTACATGATCTTCTAAATGTTAGCTGTCCTGCTTCTTGCCTAGCTTGAGGGGAAGGTTCGTGCAAACTCTTAATAGCCTTTACCACCACAGGCAGATCCGACAGGCATTCCCGAGGCAAGCTAGCCGCCACCTCATAACTTAACGAACTGAGCAAAGATTCTGTCTTTTAATTGTTGTTGTTCATTCTAATTGTCGGTTTTGATGTTTTTTTTCCTCTTTTTTGTTTGTTTGTGAGTTGTTCGGACACCATAACTTCCAAAGTTATCAATAGCATTTACACATGCACTTATCGGATCCTTTTAACGGAATTTGTTCAGTCAGAATTTCTGCAATTTTGTTAAGAGGTTGTGTAGACATAGTATAAAAATGATATAGTTGGAAGGTCAGACTTTCACGATACTCTGACCCAATTTTAATGGCAATTTTTTGCTCATGATCCACCATTTACTAATTTTGCTAGGTGCCCCACTTCGAGGGTCACATGCAAAACCATAAGCATACCATTTGCACATGTGCAAGGTTCGAGGCTTAGCAGTCCGAGACTACTTTGTAGTTTTCCAACGACAGAGGATTTGCATTCCAACATGTCTAGTTCATAGTTTTTTCAGCGCAAAATTGGCTCGAAGTTTTCCCGACCGTGTCGGTTCATAATTCCACACATAAATGTGGCATTTTGTTTTATTTTTATGCTAATACAATGACCTACCCAATTCAAGAGTTTTCACAAAATATTTGCACATAATGAGATGAAAAAAGGTTCGAAAAATTGAATTGATTATACTTTGTAAAACATAAAAAGTTTGGACTAAACCGACTGGTGTACCTTCAGTCGGACTAGTTCGACTTAAAAGGGAAAAATGAAAATGTCATGAACATACAATTTAAGTAAAAAAGAAATTTGTGTGGAAAATTTGCAAGTGCTTAGAGTTCCAGTTGCTCGAACCTCTTTGCCCTATGCGTTTTGAAACCGATATGCTCGAGGCTAAAGAAGTGCGATAACTGTGTAAGGACCTTCCCAATTAGGTCCGAGCTTTTGAGTATTCTGGAAAACCCTGTGGAGTACTATATCATCGACCTGGAAATGCCTTTGATGAACCGTGGAATTGTAGTATTGTGTTGTGAGCTGCTTGTAATGCCTAAGCCTTAATGTTGTTGCCTCATGCTTTTCCTTCGCATCATTTAGGGATTGCTGCATCATCTGATCTGTCCACTAGTTTGGATGGTCTTCTCAGCTACTTTTGGCAATTCTTCCGCCTACTTCCCTAAAACGCCAATATTGTCTTCACGCTAACCATGTTGTGTAGCAATGCTCTTTTTTTACAGTGCTTACGCTGGCCTGTCGAAGTGCTACGCAACAATGATCAGTTAGATTATATTTACGTTAGCTAGTTGAAGCACTTCACAACAATGCTTGATTAGATTTTATTTGGTTGTATCTTGGTTGGCATTTTATTTGGATTGATTTTGCAGTTAGACAGGAGTACGTGTTTTGTTGGGATTCGACATTAAATTGCAATCACCAGTTAAAACCTCTGTGAAGTTTTTTGTTTCGTCTATCTGCGCTCGCTTTGAGATTTACTCAAATAAACCCCTTACATGGCGCGCCAAACTATGATTGTAGTTTTCTGTCTTCTTCCGAACTGTGATAAATTTCCTCCAAGAAATAATAAAAGTTATAGCATGGTGTGGTACCTACGAAGATAATCCGACACTCTAGTCAGTTCAAGAAATAAGAGAATGTATTTTGTAATTTAAAGAATGAATATTGTGTTTTGCATGTACCAGAAGAATAGAATTATGTCTGTTTCAGAATATCATTTACCTTCAACTCTCACCTCTTACTTATAGCCTCAGTGTCTTTATGAACTTATAACTGTGCATTGAATGCTCTTGATGACAATTAATTATCATTATTGTTGAATTAATTGTGTTTGGTATAGTTCACCTCCTTTAAGTACGTTAGAACTCTTCATAAGTGGTGTTTGAGCTTTTTGGACACGTATTCAAGATGCCTCGGCTGGTTCCAAAGGAGTCATGAGTTCAAGGTGCCTCAGACATTTTATATTGGGAGACTTCAATCGAAGCTTCGGACGTATGAGCCTTGGACATGTTGGCCTCAGTCATTTACACATTTCAGCTTCGGACTTCGCTCAACCTCTTTTGTCTCGGATGTTGTTGTCTCAACCTTTCTTGGCTTCGCTCATTGCCTCGGAAACCTTCTTCATTCCTTTATGGCTATGACTTTCGGGCCACCTGGTATGCTCGGAACTTCAGAGTAGCTACGAATATACGAATTCTTAATCGCTCCCTTGGAAGGTTAATGTCTTCACTCTCTCAGAAGGTTTAGTGTCTTCATTCCCTTAGAATGTTTTTGTCTACACACCTTCGGAAGGTTTTTGTCTTTAGTCTCTTGGAATGTTTTTGTCTTCAGTCCCTCGGAAGGCTTTTAATACATGCACTCCACTATTGCGGACAATTGATGCTAACCCTCGGAAAATGTCCGAGACTAGCCTTCAAATACAAAATAGTATCCACAATTGCAAAAGTACGTTGCTTTAGCTATGATAGAAGCATAGTACATTGCTGCAGCGGAAGCCAGTAAATAGATGATGTGATTAAAGCGTTTTCTTATGGAACTGAGTATTAAACAAAAAGACTACAAGACACATTGTGACAGTTAGAGTATCATGGATTTAAGCAAGAGTTCAATGTATCATTCTCGAACAAAGCACATAGATATTCACTATCATTGGATAAGAGAAATGATAGAGCAGTAACTGTTGAGACTTGTGAAGATTTACACAAAGGAGAATACAAGAAACATACTAACGAAGGTTGTTACGAAGAGAAGTTGAAGTTGTACAGAGACATAGCTGGTGCGGATGGCAGATAACCATCATTTCAAAATGCAGTTTGAAAGGGAGAATTGTGAAATCTAGCTGCAATAAGTCAAGAATTTCATCCACATTTATTGCCACATTTTAGCCAATTTCCTGCCACCCCTTCAGCCACCTTATTGCTGTGATAATGAGGCAGAGAAGCTTTGGTTCTTCTTTTTCTTCATTTGGTCTTTCTTCTCTAGAAATAGCAGGCCTCGGGTAAGTGCAAAATGTACAGTGAATCAAATATGAGTGTGTAGCATCTTGTAAGCAGTGGGTATGTAATCTACATAAGATCGTAGAGAGAAAGAGTGAAGCTCTACGGCGAGAGCTTGAGTGTAGAGACTCGACAGTAAGTCTAAGAGATAAGTTTTTATTTTTTATTTTTTTTTATTTGTATTGTAAATTCCAAAAATGAAATATAATACATTGAGTTTTCTTCTCAATTCTATTTTATTTGTGGTCAGTGAACCATACAACATATTTTTATTACACTTTTTTTTTTTTTGGACGAGACTTTACGCAATGTTGATATCAAATTCTGCTTGTAAGATGAGTTGCATATGAATCCATTTTTGAGTGAAGTGATAATTTATTGGCCTATAATAAAGTCTTTTCATCTCTAATCTACAGCTAATAATATAGTTTAATGGAGCATTTTTGGATGACATGGTTATTGGTGCTGTGAACTATAATCTTAAATGAACTGTATTTGAAAGTAAATTAAAAGTATTAGTTTTTCTAGGGATGTAGTGGCATAGACATAAAATGAATTTTTTATCATAATTGTTTTCTTTGAACATTTCTATAATTTATATGATGAATCGTGTACGTGGGTCAGTTTGATATTTTTGGTAGTTTTAACATACGGTACATTCAACAATAATAAGGTGTTGAGCGTGCAGAAGTAAACTTTCGCAAGTAATGTTACTTGTATTTTTTGTTTTGTGGTAGGTGATATTTGAATGCCACGGCTATCGTTCTATACTGCGGAATCGAGTTCTTGATTTTTGGCTTCTCATGGATCTAATAACAGAAAAAGGGATGTTGAAGATACTCTATAATTTTCTTATCAGCAGGTGTTTTAGAGTTGAAATAACTTATAGGAAGCAAAACTTCCTTTCGTTGGCCATGTAGCTAATGCATCCGAATAGATTGTCTTCTGACCAAAAAAAAAAAAAAAATTCTAGAAGAATAGCACCATCATGTAGTTGAAATAATAAAATTATAGATTTATTATTTACTAGTGCAGTAGCAAAACTTTCAGGGGCACAACAAACATCATTAATGAAAAGTGGAGGGAAAAAAACAAAAAAAAAAAGAAATTTGAGGTCATCGTTAATTATATCGTATAATAACACAATTGATTTTCTTTTTCGTTTGCCGAATGAGAAAGTCTCACTCATTTCTTTTTAGCAACTCCAAGCCTTAGGCGGAAATCCTCCTCCATGAGAGGAAGACCTTCCCTTAACTTGATTTTGGGCTCCCATCCCAGCAGTTGTTTGGCATTGGTTATGTCAGGTTTCCTTTGTCTTGGATCATCAGGTGTGTTCTCCACCATCTTTATCTCTATAGCAGGATTAATAAGCTGCAAAGTTCCACCACCAAAACTAGTTTTCAAAAACCCACCTCCATAAACTCAATAATACTTGAAAAATACATATATAGATTATTTTAGAAACAGAATTTTGGTGCTGTAGTAGAGAAGGAGAATAAGAAACTAACCTCCTTCACTGTCTCTGCAAGTTCAAGCATTGTAAACTCACCTATATATACAAAAAGAATTATCGCAATTAGTATTGAATGACAATATTCAAAATGTTAGGACCTATGGCTAAGTCAGTGTCGGTACAATATTCTATACAGTTACCTGGGTTTCCAATGTTGATGGGTCCGGTGTGTTCTCCTTCCATGAGACGAATGAGACCATCAACCTAAAATAAATTAAACAAAATTTACCCAATTCCTTACCATACATGGCATCAAAAATGAAAAGGGAAATAAAAGTTTTATATACCATGTCAGAAACATAGCAGAAACTGCGAGTCTGAGTTCCAGGAACTTGGACAGTCAAAGGTTCATCACTGCATTTTTCAAGACGAGAAATCGAGAATTACAGCTGGAGCATCAATTGAGGAGTAAAAGGAGAATGTCTAAGCTTCCTTTTTCAATTAGCTAAGGCAAGGGAAACAAATTATATGATGGCAATGTAGCAACTGACAGATATTAACCATTAACTTTTAATAAACACATACTTTGACCTTTAATAAGGCCTCCATGTTAAAAACCAATCAATGCTGCACAACCATTACTCTTAAGAGATATGGACTAAACCAGTACTAGATAAAAGTAACAACATAAAAAACATGTAAGGATTAACACAACAAAGGCACAATGCAGGGCACTAACAGTTTTAGGCCAACATCAACAAAACCTTGAAACCGCATAAAGACTCACCGGAGTGCTTGAGCTATAAAATTGCTCACTACACGCCCATCATCAATATTCATGCGAGGTCCATATGTATTGAAAATTCTGGCAATACGTATTTCTACCAAAGAGAACAAATGAAAAGTAACACGTCAGCTGAATAGTAAGATAGTGAATTTTTCCCTACTTTATGATGGAAAATAAAAGAATACTTTGTTAAACGTAGAGAAAGAAACACAATTACCTATTCCATGCTGCCTATGATAGTCAAACATCAAGGTCTCAGCCACACGCTTTCCCTCATCATAGCAGCTCCTGACTCCTATGGTTAGAAGAGGAAAATTGGTATTGAAACAATGTTCTCATGAACTTAAAAAATCTTAACTACTTGGCAAATAACTACCTTCGACAGTCCAGAGTTATCTAGTAAAAACCCTATCCCAATTTATGTTATCAGAAACAAGGATTAGGTGTTAGTAGATTTGTGTATATGGAGCATATACTTTTTTTTACATATATTTCCACATTGTATGATCAGAAATGCATAAACCTGGTCTTAAATTGCTTCCATGTTTTGTACAGTGCTAATGAGAAATGGTACAAACCACATTTACATTATATTAAAAAATATTAATTTCAAAAGGAAACCTCATGAAAAGTTTATTCTTTTCCATCTGTAAGTGTCCCTAATATGGGTGCTATTGTGAATTTCCCTTATAATATGTTCCGCCTTCTACTATTTGAATCAAATAATTCCTTGCACAATTAGATAAACCATAATGCAGCCAATTGCAGGCTTAGAATGAGTTAAGAACATACCTATTGGGTTGACATTACCCCAGTAGCTTTCAGGTTGTGGATGGATAAGAGGATCACCATATACCTCTGAAGTTGATGTAAGCAAAATTCTGCACAACAAAATCATATGTATAACACAATTTGGCACCAGTTAACATATACATGAAGAACAGGTTTCCCTCACCTTGCTCCAACTCGCTTAGCAAGCCCAAGCATGTTCAGTGTGCCAATCACATTTGTCTTTATTGTCTGTAGGAGCATCATAAGCTAAAATGTTAGATATGTCTTCAGACAATAGTCTTCTGATTGAGGGAAACTTCAACAATGTTAAATGCTAATCCAATTGCATGAGGGAGTTTGTATTTTGATCATGAAAAATCTAGCTACTTTGGCTTCAACATCCTAGAGCTAGAAGCAAATTTCTAGTGATATGACTTGCAAATTTTGATCCAATATTATATGACTTTCATCCTACAATTAATCACCATGTAACTGCTAGCAAACTCCTGATTATCAAAATGTCGAGAAAGGGATCAATTTATTTAATGGGCTGCGACCATTTTGATGGGGCTTTAAAAGTATAGCCTTATACGCAGTTATGGAAACATAGAAAATGATTATAGAAGCTGACGAAAAAGTGACTTATTTGAAAGAGATGAAAAGGTTTGAAAAGTAAAACACTAAAGGAATAGATGATAGATGATACAAGGGATTAAACTGAATCACCATAAGCAAATAATACAAAAAAAAAAAAAAAATTATATGCAATTAGGTTCTCTTTATAGGAAGATAATACATGGTGAGCATAAGTACTATACTAGTCTTTATATAACAAACTTAAAATGTGTATAAACGCACCTTTACAGGATTGTGTTTGTAGAAAATTGGAGAAGCTGGGCATGCAAGATGGTAGATCTGATCAACCTCAACTAACAGTGTCTCAGTAACATCTATATAAAAGGAGAACGAAAGAAAAAAAGGAAGCAGTAAGCATATTAACATATTTTCAACCTAACTAATAGTCACGTCAACACCACAAACTAGCAAAAAACATTATAGGCAAAAGATGGCGGTTGATTTTACATTAGTAAACCACACCACAAAAGAACACCCTTCAAGCACACATAAATACAACTTAACTTATATCAAACTCATCTGCGAAGAACCAGTAATAAAAAAACTTGATTATTTTACGAAATGGCAGGAATTAATATCTTATATACAAAGAATACAAACATTTTATTCATGCTTTTGCCTATATAATCAAATTCTTCAATTTTATTGTTCAACAATAAAAATAATTAGTAGCTGATATGACTATTAGCACCCTAACTGAATATATCCTCAAAATCGCTATATGCAAGTCAAAAAAAGCATGAATAGTTAAATCTAATATGTCAGTAGATGTAATTTGCTTATCCTATTTCTAAGGGATATGGAACTTGGCTTAAAATTCACAATTCACTACACTAGTAAGATACCATTTTAAGAGAAAACAAAACCATGAGCAAGTATGAATTTATTACTGTTGATTTCATTCACATGACAGCAAAGAATCCAATAACAGAGTTAGTTTATCCAACACCTAAAAACAAAAGATAAATGGGGGGGTGGGGGGGGTAAACTTAATACCATGGCGAATGAGCTCAAATCTGGGGTGTCCAATCCATTTCTTAAGATTGTCCTTTGAGCCGGTGAAGTAGTTGTCAACAACAATCACCTAAGAAGAAAGCATTCGATACTCAAATCATTACAGCATCAAATCATCCTGTCATATATCAGCTATTGCATATTTTGTTGTTAGTTCTATACTGATCCCAACTTAAACAATATTTATACCATTGTTGGTTTATATAAAGAACACACCAATCATATTGAATCTACAAATTACTAATGAACAAAAGAATTAAACCTGGTAGGAAAAAAAATAAAAACAAAAGAACACACTGACCTCATTTTTTTCATTTTCCATCAATTTGTCCACTAGGTGTGAGCCAATGAATCCAGCTCCTCCAGTAACCAAAATCCTCATGTTGGACTGTTATCAAAATACATATCAATAAACCAAGTGGGTAAACATGATTAAATGAAGGGAATAATGACATGGTTAAACATCTAACGGCATAAATAGATTTTTCGTAGTTGCAAACACCCGTCAACCTTAGATCTGCTTTCCCAATAATAAATCCTTCACGCAATACAAAAAAATCTTACCAAGTTTGCGGCAGAGAAGTAGAAATTTGACGATCCAGTATACAAATAAGGTAAAAAAGCCTACTTTAAAGGACTAAAGACGCATGAAAGAAACTAACTGAAAGAACATGATTTACATAATGAACCACGTGTAATAATTATATGCAAATGAAAAAGACATCTCGACATGTAATGGCCAAAAAGAAAGTTACCTGCTAGGAGGCATTCAATACAAATCACAGTCACAATATATATATATATATATATATATATATATATAAATTTGATAGTTTACAATATAAATCTATAAACCCAAGAGATTACAGATAAAGGTACAAGTAGGCCGTAAATATAAAGCAAAGACACAACACGAAAATAAATTATATAATAAGAAAAAGCACCCTGACCTGAAAAAATTTAGAATTACGCAAAGGAGATGGCGGTGGTGGTGGCTTTCTTGTGGTTCCGTTGGATGAATTCTTTTCCATTTCTGAGATGCCTCTTAGAATTCAAACACCTATATCAATTTCATCACAAAATCAGCTGTGATCATAATAAATTACACAACAACGAACAAAATCTTTGAAGGGTTTGTCTCCAAATTTGATACTTGATCTTTCACTTGAACGATTTGAATTGAAAATTCAGGGAAAAGTTAAAAACCAAAAACAATATAAAAAACATACACGCACTGAAAAAGAGTTAAACGAAAAAAATGGGAAAATTTCAATCCAAATCATAAAGAAATAGAGAACGAGGTCGACCAAAGAATTTGCTACAGAGGAAGAACTACCCAAAACCCCAAAGTAATTCTTTGGATCCACAATGCTCAGTGCTCAGAAACCCATATTTTTATAGCTCAAATAATTCCAAAAATCAATACTTTTTTTTTTCCACCAAACGATGAATTATTTTTTTCCCATTTAAAAAAAAAAAAGATTAAATCGAAAACCTTCAAATTCAAGGAACGTTCTTGTCATTATGATAGCTCCTCGATAACAATAATTAAAGCAGGAATCACACCAAACTATATTAACGTATTAAAAAAAATTAAATACATACAAAAAAAAAATTTGAAATTTAAGCAATCCAAATGTAAATTATATTACCTTATATAAAAAGATATAAGATTTCCGAATTTAATAAGGGAGTTGTGGGATAAGTAAGTTAAGGTTTTTGGGGATTTGAAGAATTGGGAATTAGATTAAAGAAAAAAAAGAAGATTAAAAAAGATAAAGAGTGTGATTAATAATGATGTTTGGATTTTGTGTGGGAGATTAGAGAGCGACAATTACGGATATTAAAAGTAATCAAAAGGGTTTTATAGACGGATGCTGAGGGTATCTACTCTCGTCTCTTTCAGTGGAATAAGGTTATTGACTTTGCTTCGAAAGTTAGGAATTAGATGCTTCGCGCCATTATCAACCATGGCGTTTAATTATACGACGACGTCTTACTCCTCATTGGACAACATAAGGAGCTACTACGTGAGAAAATCCAGGTAATAGTGGTTCACCATGGCCCACATTTTGTTGAATACTTTGTTTTTTGATGTCAACTTTTTGGTTTGACTACCCAAGTATAGATCTAACTCGGTTTGATATTCTTGTACCCATAATGTTTTATTAGTTAATTTAGCAATTATTGTTTAAATTCTTTTGACTTTTTTTTTCTCATCCAGGCCTTCTGAATTTTATACAAATTAGCAATTTGTCCTTTTATTTGATGTTTTCATTATTTATTATTTTAACTATCAAAATTTTTGCTGTCTCTTTACTTTAAACCTGTTCATTTTACTCTCTTAAATGCCACCAAAAAATTAAAATTTTAGTATTAAAAAATAAAATAAAATTATATATCTCTTACTAATTTTTTATTTTAAAATTATCTAAACCATTAATTTCAATCCAACAATCCATATTAAGTCTCTCTTTCATTAGATGTTATTATCCTTATTTGAAAAAAATAAAAATACCATTATTACATAAGAACTTTGTATATGTATTCTTCTTCTTTGTCGACAACTAAGCAAAAATTAGGGGTTCCTCCTCTAATTCGTCATTACCTCCACATTTCTCAGTGTTATTCTATAGCCACCCTCACCGAACTCCGATCTTTACACAACTCACAACCACTTTAACATAATCCTCTTTAGACAGATGAATTAAAATTACAGTCCCAAACCCATAACCGACAAGAAACCCAAGCCCATTTCGCAAACTCAAAATTCCCTTGTTGAAAGAATTTCCATTTATGGTTTGTATTTGTTCCATGGCCATCTTAAGTTGTACTTATTTGCTCAATTTTTCATTCGATGATGTAGATTCAAAACACGAACATTAGTTATAAATAAATAAATAAACTCCAAAACCTTCATTTTCTCTTTCTTTCAAGTCCAAATCGTCATCTCTCTTTAGATCTCTCTCTCTCTAAAACCACCATGCCCACCATGAGCACATACCCTTTGATCCTCTTGTTGCTGATATTGATTGGTGGTGTGATGATAAAGAATGGGAGAAACAATATTATCATCTTGATTATTCATAGTAGATTATGATTGATGGGTTTAATAAATTTCATAACATTGATTTTTTTTTTGTGCTTTTTTTTATTGATGACTATTTAGTCTACTGTCATATTTATCAATTGTAGACGTGTCTTATATTTAATTACATTTATCCTTTCAAAAGTTCACTTATTCATATCTAAATTATAATAATATATTAACTAATAAAATAATGACACGTGTATAGGTGGTAAATATGATAGTAGATTAAGTTGTTTCTGTAGTATTATTCTTTTAACTTTGTTTGAGCTTTGGTGTCTGAAAATTGACCAATGGTTTGTATGTTCATGTGTGAATATATAACAATTGGAAGAATTTTTTATTGTTAGTGTAAACAAACGCGTGCGAAAATTTCCATTCATAAATCTTTTTCTTCATGAAAAAGGTTTAATTAAAAAATGTTTAAACTTTTGGTTTTAATTTTTGTTTTAAAATATTTCTTTTTTTATTAAAAATGGTTGTTTTTGCAAGAATGGTAAACCCGATTTGAAGCCAAGATAAAAGGATAGAGGAAGAAAAATATGTTGAAATACCCATTCTACTTTTCAATTATAAAAGAAACCAGACTATATGCATTGCGTGCCATCTAACAGAGCAGAAATGAATAGAGGTAAAGTGAAGAACTGTTGCTATAAAAGTTTTGATAATTGTTAATGTAAAAAATTTACTTAACTGTCTGACAGGCCCCTTTCAACCTTTTGATAGGTCATCTTTCTCGGCAATATGAATATTGCTAGAGTTTCCTATAAAACAACAGTAATAGAGAGCTAGGAATGAGGAGGTACCGGTTTGGTACAGGCCAAATGCACTCCAATGCTCAAGTCAGTATTGTTATTAACGAGCTGAATGAGAAATAATTAGAAGTGAATTATTTATTTATTAATTTGAAAAGATGCTTAGTTCATGGGAAGAAGAGGAAAGAACCCTTGAAGATGAGTCGTCCTTTCTACCTGGTTTTTACCTCCCTTATATAATAGTTTAGGGTTTGCTCTTTATGTACGTGATGTACTACACAAAATCAAGTGTTGCACATAGAAAAGATGTATTGTGCCTTGCAAAACCAAGTGTTGCATTGATAAGAATTGGTATTCTCCTTGTACCACCTAACATACATTCATGATAAGTTTGGGTATCTATTAACTTATATGGAAAATAGCCTACAAGGATGACCACGTGTGACCATGTAAAATTTGATCCACACAGTTTGCCCTCCATTTTCTATTCGTTTAAGCCAAACAGAAAGGAAAATATGTTTCATTACAGGTATTCCATTATGATTTCGAGCTCATCCGCTCAGGTTGTCAAGGTTCCTAGTAAGTGTACTGTGGCATTCCTTTGAGTTAGTTTACTTGGGAACATCGTAATTGACATGGAGTCTTAGATTCTGTGGGAGAATTTTTGCGCAAACGGAAACAATCCTGAAAGAACTAATCTCAAAAGATTGTCATCCAGAGTAAGTAGAGAGCTTGTTAAGAAGACTTCCGTGAAGTTTGTTATTTGAGTTGTAGATGTTTATAGATAGAATATTGTAAAAGATCATGGCTCATGTTTCGAGAGTTTGTTGGGGGCAATCTTGTAAAAAAATGTTGCCCAAGCTTTGGTTGCAGTTGCTAAGAGGATTTAGCAATAAACTGCTGCTAAGACTTAAAAGTTTACCCATGAGATCTTGTGTGGAATCATTGCTCGAACTATGCATTTACCAATTAGGAACTTGTAATAGATGGCCATTCGGGGTCTGTTTTGCTGAGGGGATCACATAAGGATGTCTGGATCGGTTTTGTTGGAGAAATCTTGTAAAAGACTAGTGACAAGGCTTGGTTCCATATTGACTGAAGAAGTTGCAAAGCACTAGTTTATGTGGGCTCCAACCAGAAGTAGTGATTGCACATATTTCCGATTAGAACTTTATTTGAAATAACTTTTGTATGAGCAGTCTTCAATAAATGTCTATTTGGATTTGACATTCATTTGATGTAAAGCTGCGATAGATTTTTAGGATGTGATTGTTCTACTTTGTTTATTGTTGACAGAGGACTGTGGAGGGCCAGCTGGTAACCGCTCGGCTTAGATTTTATGCTTAATGAGGGACTTTACGAAGCTTCTGTTCAGAAATGACAATAATTAAAGAGAGGCTTTTGAAGCTATTGTTCAGACGTAATAATTATTGACGAGGGGCTTTATGAAGGACCACTCGAGAATTAATTTTTGTTAGATAAAGAGTTACGAAGGGCTATCAAGGTGCTTAACATCTAGGCTTATTTATTTAATTCTAAGATTGAAGCTCATATGCTCAATTTGACATTGAGAATTGAGGGCTTACTCTGACATTGAAAGTTGGATGTTCATGTTACAATTAAGCATAAAAGAGGCTGAGGAGGGGATCGATAGTTGTTCGGCTTAACACTTTAACTGATGTTGAGGCTTGTTGTTGAGAAGTACCAAATGGATCATTATGGATTTTTGCTCAGTACCATTGCTTAAAATCAAGGCTTATGTAAAGCTTGTAAAGATTGCATCCAAGGCTTGGAGGTTCCAATGGAATGAATTAAGACTTAATTGCTTGATTTGTTTATCAAAGTTTTAGAGCTCAACTTATTGTCAAGACTTAAGTACTCACTTTTCATTGAGATTTTTAGGAATTTTAACTTGTTCATCGAGGATCTGTGCTTGGTCATATATAATCGAGGCTTTGAGACACTTGTTGTGGAGGCACCGCTCAGACTAGGACTTATAGAGATACCTTAAAAGAAATATTGAGGGGCTTGCTATTGAGGCGCCTCTCGGTTATTAATTTTGACTTTATGTATATTTAACATGTAGTTTGCTGTTCGGTTGTTCCCAATTTTGCTATTCTGAGTTCGTCAAATATTCTTGATGTCTTGTGAAAAAAAAAAAGATCGCAGCTCAGGCTTGTAAAAACACCTTTACCTAGGTTTGTGCTTAGAGGATTTTGAAGAAGATTGCAGTTCAAGATGGTCTTGAGAGGATCATGAAAAAGATCGCAGCTCAGGCTTGTGATGAGATGATCTTTAAGATGATCGCCATTCAGGCTTTGATTGTTTTATCAACATAATCTTGTGTGAAATAACCGATCAAAGTGTGCATTTTCCAATCTTAACCTTGTAAGAGATGATCTATGTGCTAGTTGATGGGATCATGTAAATATGCACAAATTGATATATCGATGAGACTTGCAGTGAAGACGTTGCTCAACCATTGGGGCCTATTGTGGTGCTCGAAAAGAGGTATCGAAGGGCCTTGCAGTGAAGGCACCGCTCAATAATCAGGATTTATCGTGTTGCTCGAAAAGAGATATCAAGGGCCTTATAATGAAGGCGCTACTCAGTCGTCAGGGCTTATTACAGTGCCCAAGAAGAAATAACAAAGGGCTTTGTAGTAAAGGTGCTGCTCAATCATCGGGGCTTATTACAATACCCAAAAAGATGTATTCAATCATCGGGGCTCGACCAAATTTGTTATGGCTTAGGCAAAAAGATACTCATTGATTGGAAGGATTTGTGTTTGAGTGGATTGCATATACATGTTAAACATATAAATTGCCCCCTACTTTCAAACAAAAGTTTTCAATTGACATATGATAGAATATTATTGTGCATAATAATATTTCCAATTAAATCGAGTATGATAACATTTTAATTTAAGGGAACTAAATATCTTCTAAACAAGAGAAAACTAGTTATAAAATTTTAAGAGTTAGATTGTAATAGTATTTATCTCTAAGTTATCGAAAGATCTCTATGCCAACAAGCTGATCGGGCAAAATTTGTCTCGAAAAATTTCTTTAGGAAATGATTGATTAAAAGATGACAAATTAAAATTTTGATTTTCTTCAAAAAATTTTAAAGAAATTATTTTTACAACTTTGTTCAAAAGGTTAATGATTGATTAATTGAGTAATAAGCCAAATCACAACCTGGGAAATCTCATATGTATACATTATATGGATGAGATTTACATATATAAAAGAATGTACATATAAATGGATGCACATGCATAATGGTGAGATATTATCATCCATATATGTGCAATAGTATGGTTTAGCAGTAGTTGTTGTTTCCACATGTTTAGGTAACAATAATTAGTTGATATTAGTAAAGACTTTGAGAAAGTGGAGAACAAATGGTTGTCGATAGTGTTTACCTCTCCAAAAGTGTAGGCTATACATATGTGTATAAAAGTGCAAGCATTATGTATACGTATATGAATATATATATATATATACATATGACATTTGTAGGATCATAAAAGATTATAGAATATGAGGAATATCACTTAGTTTATAAGTTCCTTTCAAGGGAGAAGTCTTGTGGTATTGTAGGATGTTTGGTGAAACATTACTACTTTAGAGCTTATTTTTAGATGATGAATTGCAGCTTTGATTCTCATAAGCAATTGCTGCATATAGCTTATAAAATGCTCAAGTATATAATAGTCATAGATAACTATTGTCTTCAATCATAGAAAGAATGAAATGAAACATATATATATATATATATATATATATATTTCTTTAGAAATTAAATCCCCAAATTTTAGGTGGCCCTTGTTAGGATAGGTGACAGGACTCGACCCGCAAAGATCCTGCCTGCGTGACTTAATGTTACCACTAAGCCACAAGCAGTCGTGAAAACCCGCTAAACAAAATTTTTGAAGGGTAAGAATAACAGACCGAAAGGTTTCACTACTGCCGGAGATTTTATTAAAAATTTCGGCAGCATTTCGGCTGTTTCTAACACTCCCCAAAAATGCTAAAAGCTACAAACCTGCAAGAAAAACCAGTCCTATACCATAATTATTTTACCAGCACGCATTTCCCACACAATTAGATCACCAATTAGTACGTAACTCAACACTTAAACCAATATATTGTTTAAGTACGGTGTAGCTGCACTCAGTCTAAAACTGAGCTGCCTACATACCCTTTCTACAAGGGATTAAGCTACCTGTAGTTCTGAAAGCATATTTACACCAAATATGCTACAATCAAACACATTCAGCATTTAATCCAAAGAAAATAACACAATATATACATTTCCACATATTAATATATAATTTCCACACATCATTCACTAACAAAATTAATATCATAGACAAACACAAACAATTCATTTACAATTCACACAAACACAATTTGTAATGATTAATACACAATAAACATAATATATAAGCTCATCATAGCAATTCATTTCCCAAACACAACAATTCAATAAAAGTATTCACCGACCCAGTTCACAATTTCAGCTAATTTCAAACCACAACTCTCAGAATCATTTAACAATCACGGAACTCGGTCACACATAAATATATATATATATATATATATATTTATATACCACAACCAATTCTCAATCATAGCAATTTAATTTAATTTAACAATAACCATATATTATCTTCCATAACTATTATCAACCACTACAAAAATCCAATCGCAGAACCGAACCCTACCACCCCGGCATACTAAAACATTTCAAATATAATTACCACAACATCGCCACACACGTTTCTGTGACACAAATCATCAAGAATTCCTAATTATCAGGTACTGACAAAACTGTTCACAACCGGGTAAATTCTGATATTTATCTATAATATGCAAATTATATATCGAAACAAAGCTCGTGAAATTTAGAACGCAACCGTGAACTTACCTCGTCCATCCGCCGCCGGTGGTGGCCGAAAATCGACCAAAAAGTGGCGGCCGAGCACTCCTAATTCGCACCGCTTACACGAGCGGGATTTAGGACCAACGGGTGTCGGAATTGGACTCGGGGGGTCCAAAGAGGGGAAAAAGACCGGTTCCATCGCCGGAAACCGCCGGGATACGGCGGCCAGAGGAGGATCGGCCCCGCCGGATCCTTCGTCGATTCCGGCGATCCATGGCGTATCACGGCCAGCCGACGGTGGGGAAAGGAAGATGAGGTCCCGGCGAACTTTTTCCGAGCAGTGGACTGACCGATTTCCCGCCGGAGGCCAACGATCGCAAAAACAAGCACACCGGTTTCTCCCATTTTTTCCCAGCCACCGAGGCGTTTCAGGTGAGGTCACCGGCATGGTTGAGGAGGGGAGACCGACAGCTCCCAGTTTCGCGTGATTTCCTGCCCGATCTGGCCGGAAATCAGCCGCTGCCGGCGAAGGAAGGAGCAGTGGCCGTGGTGCCGTGCTGCGCGTGGGGACCGTCGGGGGAGGAGACCAAATTCCAGAATTTTCTGGAATTAAAATAAAACCCCAAAATGGCAGTTTCGTAATTTCCCTCTTTTAAGTCCAGCCCAGCACAAATTACCAAAATGTCCCTCACATTATTTTAACCATAACTTCTCGGTCTTAACTCAGAATTGAGCGTACTACTAGTCTACGAACTCGTATCGACTAGCTCTACGCAACGTTACTACGGTCAAAACCATAGCACGCTCACACAAAAAGTCAACCCCGAGCCCTTCCTTGGTCAAACTTGGTCAACTCGGTCAACTTTGAGAAATTTAAATATTTTCCCCGGGACGGGGTGTTACAAGAGGTGAGAATATCAAGTTGACACCCATGTCGATCAGACAAGATAAATAAAGAAACTTTATTATTTGTAGAAATCTAATGCTTTTCCGAGCTGTTTGTGTGGCTTGTATGAAGCTTGGGAACCCAAGTTCAAGTCACAGCATTGGCATTCCTCTTGAATTTTTTGTTGAAAAGCTTATGATCCACACATTAGGCCTGGCCGAAGGCCCACCAAAGAATGGCAAGGAAGCCTGACAAGATAACCACCAAAGAATGGCAAGGCTCAACCGAATATTGACTAGAAAATAGCAAGGAAGCTCAATCAGATACCGACTAGAAAATAACAAGTAAGCTTGATCGGATACCCATTAGAAAATAGCAAGGAGGCCCAACCAGATACCTATTAGAAAATCAAGGTCCAATGAGGTATATGGTAATAGAAAAAGCCCATAAGCCATTTCTGGTCTTCTTAAGAGGAGATGCCACCTGTAAGCATATAGGTGGTGATAAATTAATTGAGAGAATTCAAGCATAAAAGATAATTGTCTAAAGAATGAACTTTCTTTAGTTTTGTTAAGGGAACTTAGCTTTATTAGTGTTAGACTGGTTTAGTCTATTTATCTGCTAGCAGACTTTAGTAAAACATGCAAGCTTTGTTGGAAACTTATATCTTTTCACTGATACATTTGTTAAACAAGCAAGGCTTTTTGCTTTTGTTTTCTACAGACAATACCAAACCGTTGATGCAAAAAATATGCTCCACTGTCTAATAGGCCCCACTTTCTTGGCGATATTAATTTTTCTAGAATTTTTTGTAAAATAACAGTAGCAAAGAGCTATGAGTGAAAGGGTATTAGTGTGGTACCAGTCAAAGGTACTCCAATGCTCAAGTCAGTATTTTCCTCAATGAAATGGATAGAGATGAATTAAATATAATATAATTCGTGATTAATTAGATTAGGTGCTTAAAGAAAGTGAATTGCCAAAAAATAATTGATTCGGGGTAGAAGAAGAAAAAGAAAAAGCCATAGAGAACCTCATTTTTCTACCCATTTCCTCCTCTCTTTTTTCGTAACTTGGGAGTAAAATGTCTTATGTCACTTGGCACGAATGTGTTATATAGAGAAAAAGTGGCACCCAAGTAGTAGCATAATTCAATTGAGCATCATTGAAGCATGACTAGCATAGTGGACGGTATGGAAAATTTTCCTTTTCGCTCCAACAACATAATCACTTGCATCGCACATAAACTTGAATAGAAAATTCGAATCTGAAACTACAATTATGGGTGCATATACCAATGCATGCTTCAAAACTTTAAATGCCACCAAACACTCCTCATCAAATTTGAAAGGTACATCTTTCAATAGAAGATTACACAATGGCTTTGTAATTTTTGAAAAATCCTTAATAAATCGTCAATAGAAACCCGCATGACCCAAAAAAAATTGAATTGCTTTTACCGAGATAGGAGGAGGTAACTTCTCAATAGTTTCAATTTTGGCCCGATCAACTTCAAATCCTTTGTTAGAAACTTGATGGCCAAGCACAATGCCCTATTGTACCATAAAATGACATGTTTCTCAATTCAAGACTAAGTTTGTTTCTTCACACCGTCACAAAACTACTGCAAATTTGCTAAATGTTCATCAAACAAATCACTAAAAACAAAAAAATCATCCATGAATACCTAAATAAAGCATTCCACCATATCAAAGAAGATCGCCATCATACAATGTTGAAAAGTAGTTGGTGCATTACATAATCCAAATGGCATCCAGTGGAAAGAAAAAGTTCCATAGGAAAGAGTAAAATTTGTCTTATCTTGATCTTTCGATGCTATGGAAATTTGATTAAACCCCAAGTAACCATCCAAGAAGCAATAATAAAAATTACCCGCCAACCTATCCTAATTTTGATCAAAGAAAGGTAATGCAAAGTGATCTTTTCTTATTGCTTTACTAAGATTCCTATAATCAATACAAATCCTCCAACTCGCAACTATCCTAATAGGAATGAACTCCTTATTTACATTTGCCACAGCAACCATACCATCTCTTTTAGGTACCACTTGAGCTGGACTCATAAATTATACCTGTATCAAGCCATTTTGACAGATCTCGACCCACCTGGATCCTGACTGCATGACTTAATATTTCAATTAAGGCAATAAGCAGTTTTTATTCCTACCAAGCCATTAATAAATAAAATTCAACAAACGGGGAACTCTCTACTGCTAGAAATTTTATTAAGAATTTCGACAGCATCTCATCTGTTTTAGCAACATCCCCAAATACAGCAATTCCTGCAAGGAAACATTCTATACAAATTCCAACTACCAGCACACATATCCCAGTCAAACCAATACAATAATTATATAGTTCGTAGCTGGACTCAGTATGAAAACTGAGCTGCCTACATACCCTTTTTGCTAGAGATCAAGCTACCTGTAGTTCTTTTTGCATATTTATACCAAATATGCCACGTCTAAGACAATTTCTATTCTGAAGTCAACTTGACAATTATATATAGTCTAACCCACTTTCAATCACATCAAATATCCAAACCAAGCTCTACTAATTTACCAGAAGCTTAACCGAAGTAAAATACATAAATGTTGATATATTCATCATATTCCGCAATTTCCATACAATACATCCATAAACCAAAATCCACAAACAATTCCAATCTCACATTCAAATAAGTTATTCACATTACAACTCAAAGAAAATCATCAAAACATGAATACATACATATTTATACCACAACTCATCCATTCAGTGTATATAAACATGCACATTTACAGATATACATCACCATCATAATACATTTACACATTTAGTATATATATATATACTCACACATTTATACGCAATTATATAAAGATTTTACATTCCTCCAAGACCATTCCAACCCCTAATTCACGATACACAAAATCACTAAACAATTATTATTTTAATAGTTATCACAAACATAGTTCAAAATTAAGTAAATTCTAAATACACAACAACAATATACCAATTATATATCAAAATGAAGCTTGAGGAAAGTATAGTACAGTGGTCAACTCAATTTACCCGATTCCTATAGGCGGTGGCCGAAATTTGGTTTGAAACTCACGGCCAAAAGGGGTTTTCCCCAATCTATCTAAACTAGGGGGAATTACATTAAATTGATGACAAAATCAGGTTCCTAGGGTCCAAATTAGCGGAAAAGGAACTAACCCGTCGCCTGAAACTGACCGGAATCCGGCGAACAGAGGCAAAACTTACTTACCGGCTACTCGCGTTTTTCGGCGATCTGGCGGTGCCACGAGCGCTTGCCGGCCAGGTTAGGTACAGGGAAGGACCAGCTTCAATCTCTGGGTGATGGCACGGCCAGATTCTCGCCGGAATACGGCGAACAAACATGAGAACCAACCAGCTTTCTCTCAAAGTTGCCAACGGTATGGGCGGGCTCTCGGCTACTCCCCGGTGTCGCTGAAACAAGGGAGTCGGTGTCTTCGAGTTTCCGAGTCATTTTCGGCCTGGGCTGGCCAAATAACGGCTGTTGCGGACGAAGGGAAGAGCGAGGTGGGGGTTGCTGCGCGAGGGAGACTATCGGGGGGGGGGGGGATTTTCCAGAAATTTCTAGAATTTCTTAAGAAAAATGGCGTAAGGGCATTTTTGTAATTTTAAGTTCAGCCTTTGCAAAATTACCAAAATACCCCTCACACTTTTTGAACCATAACTTCTCGGTCTTAGCTCAGAATCAAACGTGCTACTAGTCTACGAACTCGTATCGACTAGCTCTACGCAATGGTACCACAGTCAAAACAAAACTAAAATCATAGAAAAAGTCAACTATGGGCCCACTTACGGTCAAACTTGGTCAAATTTGGGACTTTTTTAATCTTTTCCCATACGGGGTGTTACACATTTCACTACTTCTTTCCAAATCACTTCCTTCATATTAGGATTAAATTGACATTGATGCTCAACTAATGGCTTGTTGTTATCCTCCACCAAATGTTATGCATACACAAAGATGGACTAACTCCTTTGATGTCGGCTATTGACCATCCTAAAGCTGTTTTATGCTTTCTCAGCACATATAATAGTTTATCTTCATTTAAGAAAGAAAAAATAATCCAGAAGTGTGAAATAATTTCCCAAGAAATCATACCTCAAATGAGAAGGTAATGGCTTAAGCTCTAAACTTGGTGGTTTCTCAATTGATAGTACCGATCTAGATAATGGCTTTTTGATAAACATAGGATGTATTAAATCTAAACGATGAAGATATTTCTGAATCTCTGAATCATCAATCTTGTCAAAATGCACCCAACATGCCTCTAAAGGCTCCGATGGTTGTTTCAATTAAAAATCTTTTTTGACACAACAATCAACAATGTCAACTTAGAAACAATTATCTCTTTTACTAGGATAACTTATAACCTTGAAATCATCAAATGTGACTTGCTCATTTTGAAATCACAATATAAGTTGACATTTTTGCAATATAAGAATAATGGACCAAGAATAATAGGAATATCTTGGTCCTCCTCTATGTTAGTATTATAAAATCTATGGGAAAATAAATTTGTCAACATTGCCAAGCACATTTTAATTAATACCTTTGGACACTTGATAGACCTATCCGCTAATTGCAATGAAACTGTTATAGGCTCTGTGTCTCTCAATCCCAACTTCTTGTAAACCGAAAGAGGCATAAGATTGATACTTTCTCCAAGATCACATAGAGCCCTATCGAAATGAGAATTTCAAATAGTGCAAAGAATAGTGAAACTTTCCAAATCTCTTTGTTTAGGTGGCTTGTGTTGTAAGATAGCACTACATTCTTCAGTAAATGCAACAGTCTCATTCTCATCGAGCTTACGCTTGTTAGAAGGAATATCTTTCATGAACTTTGTATAACTCGGCATTAGCTCTAATGTATTCACAAAAGGGATTTTAATGTGTAGCTTCTTATAAATCTCCAAAAACTTAGAGAATTGCTTGTCCAACTTTTGCTTTTGAAACCATTGAGGATATGAAATTTTCAAGACATATGATGGACGATTGTCTATAAACAACTTAGATTTCTTCACATTGACAACTTCATTGGATTTTTCATTGGTTTAATCAAGTAATTTGTCCTTTGGTGAATCCGAAGGCTCAACAATTTTCTTTGTCTTTTGTAATGGCTCCCTCAACTCTATTCCATTTCACAAGGTTATGGCCTTAAAATGCTCTTTCAGGTTTGTCTCTGCATTACTTGGAAAATACCATTGTAGTATTGTATTAAGCATATTAACAATTTGCCCAACTTGAACTGCCAAATTTCTAATAGATGTCGCTTGACTTTGAATAGCAATTTCTTGCCTTTAAAGAGCAGCATATGTCATTCTCATGAATTGACTAGTATTCAAAGTCAATTGAGCAAGTGCATCCTCTAAAAAAACTTTATCAAGCCCCAGTTGGTGGAGATTGAAGTTGAGATTGCAGATTTGTAGTGGAGATTGAGGCTTCATTGGACTTTGATTGTTCTTCCATGAAAAAGTTTGGATGGTTTTTCCACCCCATGTTGTAGGTATTGGAGAAAGGTTGTTCGGCTTGTTAAATTTCCAACAAACTGTAATTTTTTCGAAAACGATAAAGCAAAAAGATTTTCCGCTTCACATTGAATATTAGGATGAAGTCCACTACATAGCTCACACACTTAATGAAGAGTGTGAGTAGCATTGGTGGTCAAAGAACCAATATGTTTCGACAACGTTGCAACTTATGCAGATAGTGCAAAAAATGCGTCAACTTCATGAACTTGCATAACCTTATTTGGCATTGATTTTTTAGTGAGCCATTGATATGCGTTGGTTGCCATTTCCTCCAATAACTCATAAGCCATCTCATGACTCTTACTCATGAGTGAACCCCTTGCAGCTATGCATCGACCAAGGTCTTCGTGGAACCTCCAAGACCATATAAAAGTTTTGCAATTGCAACCACTTAGGTAAACCATAGTATGAGCATTTACGAAGTAAATCCTTATATCTCTACCATGCCTCATACAATGTCTCCATCTCATATTGGGTAAAGTTAGCAATTTCATTTCTCAATTTTACGATCTTTGGTGAAGGAAAAAAATTTAAACAAGAACTTTTGAGCTAAAAGATCCCACATAGTGATAGACCCCACATGTAGAGATTGCAACCAATTTTAACTGTCTCACAGAGAAAATGGGAACTCCATTGAACTTGAAAGTATCATAAAACTCAATAAAAGTAGACATATGAGTATTTGGATCGTCACTTGGCAAACCCACATAAGTGATGACCTTGAACCATTTGGATCATGTCTCATTATCGATATTAATAATAGAAAACAATACTCGGCAATGGTGCTAAAAACTTGTTGTGAAAATTGATCAATGCAAATGCACATTATCATAGTCAAGTAATAAGTTATGAAATTCAAATGTCGTCCCACAAGGATTGTTGATTACTAGTTACCAAAATATACTTGCTCTAATTCTATTTGAAAAATCAAATTTGGTTTTTGATATTTGAAATAGTAAATAATAAAGCAAACTAATTAAATTGTTGGAATCTTATAAAAATAGAAGTAAAATCAATTAATTAAGGCCCTAGGATATACAATTTCTCCTATACTTATCCATATTGAATTGCCTAACCTTAATCTAGCATCAATCTCCTAATTGAAAGTGTAGAACCCAAGATATTCATCAATCTTTCCGAAGGTTTAACAAAATATCACTTGAAGCTAATCCCCTAGATTTCTCTACAAGAATGAAAACTCCTAGTGGTTCATTAAGTTCAATGGTTCTTGCAACTACACAAGTTAATTTAAAATTAATCAAAATTTCACATACAACTCATGACATCCACTATAATGAACAAAAAAACATAATTCTCCTTTCAGTTTCCTTATGCCTAACACATCAACTAATTAATGACCAAATAACTAGAAACATAAAGCACAATAGAGAATTCATCACTTAAAGAAGAAAACTACATTAATTAATTCATAAACAATTCAATACTTCAAATTTAGGACACGTCACTCTAGAAACTAAATATTTAGCTCATAATGAATAAAATATAAACCGTACTAAAATCCATATTCAAAATCCAAAATTAAAGAGAGAAAGAGATAGAAGAAAACTAAAATTCAAGCTCAAGTTCTCCTCCCAAATCTTCAAATCCCCTCATCTTCTATCTTTGAGGTTGCTCTCCGTCAATGATGAAAATATCAGTATCGACGGAAATATCCAAGGTCAAAAATACAGAAATATCGACAGAATATCGATATCGATAAAAATACAAAAGAAATGACGAAAATTTATAGAAAAATATATTTTAATGAAACTTCAGGATATGCTTATTTATATATACTTTATCAATTTAACTATAAAAATTGAAAAAACATTGAGCAAAACTCATATTTATCATAATTAAAAGACTTATAGCATTCGTTGACATGAACAAAAATCTTATTAATTAAATAATTAATTATTCATTAATTAGAATAATAATACAAGTACATAATTACTTAAATATGAATCAATACAACATAAAATTTTTTGGTGGTTGAAATTTTTTACTTTTTTCCTCATCTTCATTTTGAGTTCTGTATTGAGAGAAATATTGATCAAAAGGCAAATTTCCTTCATAATTTTGCATGTAATTATTAATATGCCAATCATATGGATCTAATATTTCATGTGATTGTCTTTGCTGATAGTCATGATATAGATATGACATTAATTGACTCTGTTCATAACTGCTAATCCTTGATGGTTAAGTTTGAGAATGTATTCATGAGTTATTACTTGATGACATTCCATAACTATCCATTAAATTATATCTTATATGATTATGTGAGGTGAGTTCTAAACTTTTAATCAAATAATTTTTTTAACTTGTTGAAAATTTATGCCAAAATAATATTCTTTTTTTTTTTTTTAAATTATAACTATTTTTTTATTTTAAAATTATAATCATTGTTTTACATTTTTTCTAATTGTTTCAATTTTGCTTTCAAATTTCAATTCGCCTAATTATATGAGTTAAAATATGTCATCAATAAATAATTATAATTTAAAAAAATGCTCTAATATTTTTATAAAAATATATCATATTTTTAAAATTTAACAATCTATATTTCTAAAATTTCCATGGAAATTTTGACCAGATTATGAAGCAATTGCCATGTAAATTTCGACGGAAATATCGTAGAAATATCAAAAATTTTGATAGAAATTATGGAAATTTCACCCCTTTTTTTTGGAACATAAAATTAATATCCCCATTTCCCAAAAACGCTGAAATTTTGCCGAAATGATCAAATTTTTCATCATTGCTCTCCGTATTACTTTGGTGGCTATTATCCCTTCTCTAAAATTCTCTGTTAAACTATTTATAATTCTGCCAAAAATGGCAAAATACCCCTTAAATCACATCTCAAAACGAGGTTAAAGTTCATGACATCGACTAGGCTCTAAGATAAGAAGCCTAGACATTGTATCTGATGCCTTGGTCTAAGGCCAGGTGTCTAGGCGCTGCACTTATTTTCTTAACATTGAAAATTGGTCATTTGCACCCCTTTGTAGCGCCTAGGCGCTGGTCTTCTACCATGATCTTATTTTGGTTCATTCTTCTACCTTTTAAGCTCTTTGTGCATTCCAAACAACTTTAAATGATCCAAAATCTCCAACTTTTCATTATCCTACAAATCAAACCAAAACATAGCCATAAGTGCACTAAAAACTTTAATTTACCATAAAAAAAATGCCAAGTGATAACACAAAATATTGGATACAAAATACACTTGACAATCATAAAATAAACTAACTTGAAGGAATGCCACAGTCCACATTATTGGTAGCCTTGATGATTTGAAAAGATGACCTCGAAACCATAAAATGAGTCCCCGTAACGAAACATATTTTCATTTCTATTGGGGGGACTATATGGACAAATTTTATATGGCCATCCTTACACATGCATGAGTCATTCTTTTATCCAAACAAACAGATGGCTAGTCACAATAGCCATAAGTACCAAGTGGAGTGAAGGAATTATCAATATTATGCTACCTTTTCTCCATATACCACGTGTTCCAAGTGGTATAAGACATTTAACTCTTGAGTTGCTATAAAAAGAGGAAGCTCTTTCTTTTTCTTCTTCTACCCCAAACCGGTTCTTCTGTAGCAGCTCATTTTCTTTAAGTACATAATCTAATTAATCATGAATTAGATTATATTTAATTCATCTTTATCCAGTTCATTTAGGACAATACTGACTTTAGTATAATAATACCTTTGGCCGATACCATACTGATACCCTTTCATTCCTAGCTCTCTGCTATTAATGTTTACATGAAATTTTGACAAGATTAATATCATCAAGAAAATGGGACCAATTAGACAATAGAAGGAAAGGCCATCTCACAGTTGAGCTCATTTCTTACATCAACAATAGTTCATGGTGCATAAGTGGTGAATTGACAAATTGTAAACATGTCAAAAGTTTAGGGGCATAGGTGCAAAAGCCCTTTCTTTTAATAATGATGTAGTCGATTTCATCTACCAAGATTTTTGACAAATATCATCTTGTCCATTGAATATATAGATCTAACAGTAAACAAATCAGAAGAAAATCAATAATTTCCATGAAATTTCGTGGAAATTTTTGTTTTTTTATGATATGTACAAAATATTTGGCTAAAAAAAGGGGTTAATTTTCATAATTTTTATTAAAATTTTCATATTATTTTTTTCACAATTTTGTT